>UCOL01003345.1:0-19510 GCA_900474335.1 Ormyrus nitidulus | reverse complement strand
TTACTTAATCATTAATATACGTCTTTGAAAAAAGCTTCATAAACATTTTATGAAATTTAATACAAATTTTTTTAACAGTGTAGGCCAGCTCGCTTTTCCAGCGCTTTTGAAGTTATTTATCGGCTGCGAAGTATATGGCAAGGTGCATTTATAACCGCTCGGAGAAAAAGTTATCGATATTGCTAATTCTCATACTTGTTATTTAAAATGATGTGAGCGTATAAAATTGCGATATCTAAAACACTGTAGACTTAAGCCACTCGTGGCCCCAGGGAAAATGCAGAAATACACCGGTTTAAATAGAAATAGTTGTCTAATAATATCGAAAAATTATATTTAATATTCTTATTGCGCAATCGATTCTTTTTTCTTTTACAAGTCTTCTACTTTCTACTCGAAGGCTATTAGTGCGCTTTTTACACGATATTTCATATTTATTTCCAAATAAAATGCGCGATTTGTTTTAAAAAACAAGCCTGTTGACCGCCTTTTTTAAGTGCATTTTCAAACGCCACTCCGAATTTTAAAAATAAAAACTTATGGAATATTTATAAAACGTGTAAAATGTTCTTTACAAAAAAAAAGCGCAAAAAGTCGCGAATAATCAAGTTTAACTGTGCAAAAGATAATTCTGATCTTTTTTTATCGCTCTCGTACAAGTTTCTAAAAACACGCGAACTAGAAACCTCTCAAACGAGCTCTCGGGACTTGAGTAATCATGGCAATTTCTTCGTATTTTTTTCGACGAATCGTCGTATTCTCTCTCAGGCGCCATCCGAGAAATTAGTTTACTTTACGAGGCACGCAAAAACTAATAATTCCGCGCGTCCGTTCTAATTGATTTTCTTCTTAAACAAACGTTATAAAGATTAGAATCAACAGTCGGGGCTTACGCTCCGTCGTAAATACTCGCTGTTTTCGTCGGTGCCCGCCGACGAAAAGAATGTCACACACTCGTCGACGTGCGCGCCTCTTTATCTCTCTTCCTCCGGTAGCGATCTCCCGACGAGTATATCGAGATGAATGGGGGCTCTTTCGGGCGGCTCTCGAAAACTTTCCACTGAGAATCTGTTTGTCTAGACGCGCCTGCGCCGCCGCCGCTCTCCATCACGTGGATAGATTGCGAATCGCAATCGCGATCTGCGCTTTCGCGACACGAGTCTGTGCCTGTATATCGCAAGAATCGATTCCGTCGCGCGCTATTCGATCCGGCCGCGAAACGAGCGCGTTCGCCTCGCTTTTCGGTTAATTATGCCGAGAGAATCAATTGGCAGTGATTGTTCGCGCTGTTTACCAGGCGTTGCGCTAAGCGCTCTCGGAAACACGTGTCTCTCGCTATCTGAGGCGAGATATGGAAAATCAATTACTCAAAGTTCATGAATTTTGAACCGGCGCGGATTATCGTTACCATTTGCATGCGTCAAATCGCACGAGCGTTAGGTAATCGTCGACAATTCGAGCGGCTTAAATTGCCGACGATTTAGAAAGTTAGATAATCAATTCGATTTAAATGGTAAATCGGCGAGTCGATGAGTCGCAAGAAAAATTGCAGGCTGGAAAACAATTCCTGATATTAGCATGCGAAATCTGCTGGAAAATCTAATTTATTGAAAAAAAAACACACAGCTGCCTCGAACGACTTCCTTCGAGCGGCAAAGTGATGTCACCGGTGCAGGATCGTCGATTAGAGTAGGAAACAGAAGGCAGGCGTGCCGAAATTAACAGTGGTCTATTACAAAAGCTAATTATTAAAACTAATTATTCGCCTCGTTTAGTCACTCGACCTTGACCATGCAACTCTGCTGGGGTAAACATTTATGTCGTTATTTAAGCATTTTTCATAAAGAACAGCTCTCGATTATTTAAATTTAATAACATGTTTACTTTAGATTATATTGGTTCTAAGAAAGATATTTTTGAACGACGATTGCAATATATGCCTTTTTTACCACATCGCTTTTACCTAGAAACTGTATTAGCTTTTAAAAAAAAAAAAAAAAAAAAAAAAAAAAAAAAATGCGCAATCCTTTCCTGCCGCGGCTTCGAGTACAGAAAAAAACCTTTGCTCAAAGCGTCCAGCGGTCTCAACGTATTTGGTTTTCGCCGTAAAGGTAGACGCAGAAAAGGACACAGGCGAGCGTAAAAGGACGGTGGAAGATCTCCAAGTTCCACGAAGCCTCCTTCGCTCGTTAATTCGAAGCCGAACGCGCAACGTTTCAGCAACGAACGAACGAATCGAGCGGTGAACATCGGGGTCGAAGAAAGTTCCCGGGGATCGAGCGGTAGGGGGAAATAGGAACACTCGAATCGGAATGGCGCACGCGCCATTCTCGACAAAAAATAGTAAGCTGAAAAAGAAAAAAAAAAACGGCCGACAAGCGATTAGAACACGACGACCGGTAGCGGCGCATAATCGGGCAAGAAGAAAGTAAAGGAGCGGCGCGAAGCGCGTCGCGCTATTAAAAAGTGAAATTTAATTGAGCCCGATCGAACAATGAATGCGGTTTTCTCGACGGGGAAAATTTGCGGGAGAGTCTATTCAAACGGCAGTGGGCCGCCTCCGTTTTTCTTCGCCGTTAATTGCGCTGATTAAATTATGTAAGGCGTATTGTTTTATCGAGGCTCGTAGTGCAGTCAATTTCGAGACAAACCGCTCTTTACGACTTTCGAACGCGGGAATCGGTTTGCCTTCGTTGCCAATCGCGCGACGTGCCAACGCATATTTTTAATTAAGGATCGCCGCGCTCCTCGGATTCGAATTAACGTCGATTGAATTTTATCTCCGGCAGGCCTCTCTATTTTCGGCTCGCAATTAGGCGAGCATCGCTGCGGGGCGGCCTTTAACGCGAAAATATCGCGATCCTAAACTCTCGAGTATTAACGTTTAGCTGGAATATATCGTAAATCGCCGTCTCCGGTCGAATTAATGCGAGCGAGAAAAGTTAACGGAAACGGGGGCGACTCGGGCGTCAAGATACTTTAGAGCCATGAGTTTCGCGGTATATTGAAAGATTACGTAAAGGATATTCGGCACTTGGGATTCGACTTGTTTACCCCTCGGCAGTGACGCAAATAACGAAAATATCGGCAAGTTCCTCCGCCCGATAAATAAGTGTCCCGAGCGAGCGATGCAAACAAGTGCCATTATATATCCGCCGTCCCCGCCGCCGGGCGCTTGGCAGTCGGATAAGTCGGCCGGACAATGAAAAACTGCAGATAACCCCTCGAGAGCAAGTATGCGCATAAAAGAGGCGCTCGTTCCTGGCTAGAGGAATTACGGTGCGCCGACGGAATTGTTTTTTTTTTTTCCGTTCCACGCAGGGGGAACTTTTCGCTTTTCCGGCAGAAGTTATAATACGCTCGATGCGGCGAATATTGAAATTGGGGGAATCTCTTTCGATAAACAAGTTCAAGGAGAGATTTCAAGTTTAAGTGGTCTTTATTTTTTTTTTTTCTTCTTTTCTTTGCGTGCTTAAATTGGGATTTTGCCAATTTCGAGCGTTGCGCGGTTGCCAAGAAAAATTCTGGAAGAAATGCCGAAGCTTTTAAAATTTTTTACAGAAGAATGTCGAACTTTCTTTTCTGTACTCGTTAGACATCGCCTTTGTTTAACTAAAGTCTAACGGGTTTTATCCACAAGCACATCCCCAATTTACTTCCAATAAAAAGCTCATAAATATCTCGCTTAATCGTGAAGCTCGGCAGAATTCAATCTAAAATAGCCGAAAGCACCGCGGGTAGTTTCCTAAATTTGAAAGTTGGCAAAGTACAGGGCAAATCGCGCAACGAAGCTCGAATTCGACTTGCAGCGGCGGCGAAGACATTGTGTGCTCTCGCATTTAGAAAACGTGATGTAAGCGCGCTACTCTCTGGATTAGATTGACGCAAGAAGCTTCACCTTCGGCAAATTGAAAAATGCCGGCGAGGAAGTTCCTTTGACGTAATAACGAGACTTATCTCGAGTCTTGACTCGGCTTTATTGGATACCACCGTCGGGCGGCCGGAAAGTATCGATCCAAGAGTGTAAGGACCTCGCTTGCACCTGAACGCGTTGTATTTTCTACTCGACTGCAGAACTCGGGAACACCTGTAGCCTTCCCTCTGCGTCGTCGAGAGGTATATGCTCTTGCTCGGGAATTTTGCGAATTTTGTGCTTGGTTTATGAATGGAACTTTGAGGATTAGTCGAATACTTTTTTCTTGATTGCGCGGAAATGTAAGCGTGACGTACTTTCTGAGAAGTGATTTTTACTTTGTTCGATAGTGTAAATTTAAAGTTTAATTAAGCCTTTTTTCGTTTGAACGGTACATGATGCTCTATTTAATTAGTACATATTTTTAATTATAAATGAACGTTAGCGTTTGCCAGTTTACCAGAAAATGATTTTACTTAATTTTAGTAAGTGTAGCGATTCTTTTGGCGTACTACAAGTATGTCTCGCCATTCCTCAAAAGTATAGTAATTTTTAATAGAACCGTTTTTTATAAAACTTGATTAGAACATCTTAGAAAGAGACTGTTTTATGCTGATTGTTATTCTTAGTTGTATCAATTTTAAATATTTGAATAACTTTAAGCTCTATCGTTCAGTTCGGGATTTGATATTGCTATTATATACATACTTAATTTTCTAAATAACTTTGAAATTACAGTGCATTTATTTTGCTTTCATGCATAAGAAGCGAATGATTTTCTAATAAACGTTTTATAACAACAGTGGAAAAAAAAAATTCTATTAAAATGGTTTATATTTTCCACAGCAGTGTCGATTATAATTTTAATTTTAAAAACCGTATTAAAACAATAAAAACGTATCCGCTCACTTTGAGCTCGTCTACAAAGCCGTAAAATTCACGTACCGTAAAAAAACTATATAATTTCATAATTATGTAAACATTTTCTCTTACCCATCGTAAACAGCACTAAAGATTTTATCATTCTCAAAACACAATGCCAGAAATACATATTTTCTCAGCACACAAGCAAGCCCGGTCGATATATCGCCAAGACAGAAAACTCGGCGATCGCGCGATCTTTTTTTTTTTTTTTCCACCTCGAGCTAACGCAGCATAAACTCACTTTCAACTCTGACTCACCCGAAACAGAAGAAAAAAAACAAGACCAGTTTAGCGCGCTCCGAAACGGCGCCTCGAAAAACTAATTAAATCAATAAACTCTCGGCTCTCGCCTTAACGACTCTTAATCTCCGCTTAAAAGAGCGAGTCTAAAAGCAGGCAGCTCGAGCCCGCGGCGCGTCTCGTTATCGCGAGAAAAGAGCACGTGCTTGCATTTGGGTCGCGCTCATCTACGAATACTCGGGCACTGCAAAATTAGCCGGCTCCTCTCGGAACACCGGCCAACCCCCCCCGGGCGGCTTCGCATTTTCTAACCGAGAGAGCTAATCGCTCGGATGCGGCATCGGAAAATTCAGCGCTGCACCGCCGGCTTGGCGGTATTCACCCCGGTGAGTTTTATCTCGGCCCGCGTGTTGCGCGGATACGGATATACTGTTGAGAATGTACAAAGCGCGGAATATCGCGAGTTGGCAAGCGCGGCGATCTTTCGCTGTAAAGGCGCACTTTTGTTTTTCGAGAGACTCTTGAATAATGCGGAAAACTATGGGCGAAGCGTCGCGGGGAGTAGGGCACGTGGGAATTTTTAGTGGGATAAATAGTTTGTTACCTAATACCGGATTGTTAAAAGAGTTTACTTTTTTTTCTCTTCAAGAATTTTTTTGCAGGATTAATAATCGCGGGCTTACGCAATATCGCTTAACCAAGTTCGGATCTGCGCGTTTTTTCCCCGTTTATACCTTTCTATCCGCGGGGAGATAAAATAAGAATTGATAGTATGCACGCACTAAAATGAAAATTACCAACTTTTATCGAACGATATCTAAATCATCAATGTCAAACGTCACATGTCACTGTTATCTCTCTGACGTAAATAACATTTTATTTTACAGTAATTAATTTCAGTAAAATTCTGCTGAACGCTCGAAAATAAAAAAAAAATCGAAATAATACAAGCCCGAGACAGTGATATTCCTCGGCTCTCGAAAAGCGAACGTATCAGCGCAGCGCAGCGAGCAGTAAAAGCTTCGCCTCGGTCGCCACGTGAAAATTATCTGACTATGATAATGAGTCGACTTTTCCATGCAGCTCCGCTCGCTCTTTACAATTCAAAAAGTCTGCCTCGCATCGAAATAGCCCCCGGGTGGCATAAGCCGCGCGACTTCATCATCGTCGATAATACAGCTCGGGGCAAAAGAAAATTCGCGCTTACTTCAAAGCCAGAAATAGCCGCGCGCGGCGCGGGACTGACAGCGGGTAAAAAACAAAGTATCGCAAATGATGTAAGTCGAGGGGCGGCTTTATTTAAAGTGCAAGTGCATAAAAGAGGCATGACGGAAGCTGCTGCGGCGCGAGGCGGGGGGATGATCCTCTCTCTCTCTTCTCCTCGGAGGCACACCGGATGCAACGGCTATTTCGGGCGAGCCGGAGGCCTTCTAAAATCCGATATACTTCGTCGAGAGAGCTCTCTCGGGGAAGACGGCGCGCACATCGGGCAGCGTCGCGGTGTCTCGCGTAACCGGCCGATAGGCCAGCCAGGCTGTCAAGAGAGAGAGAGAGAGAGAGAGAGAGAGAGAGCCCACGTGCCAAAGCCGAGAGGCGCGCATACGCTCGATTCTTTTGTAACCGCGCGGAATAATTTACTTTTGTTATATGAATAAAGTTGCGTATCTTGTGTATTAGGGTCGTTCTGCAAAAAGTATGTGCTGGGGAAATATATTAAAAAAGTTTTTTTATGTAACTATAAAAGTGCGATTAAAAGTTGGATATAGGTGTATTAAATTTCGGACGATCAATCCGTAAACTTTCATCGAGAGATTATAACTTTTCTACATTAATTTGAAGTAACGTACAGTAAATTTTGCCTTTACAAATTCACGCCGATTTTCAGAGTACAATTATAAACTCTGCTTGTAGTATTTACAAAGTTCTTTTCTCCTTGTATAAAGCTGTATTTTTCAAAGATAAGCCGAGCCGTGATAAGTGCACTCTGCGATGATTGTACGGCCTCTTTTGCAATCTGCATTTTTCCTCTCTCTCGAATTTTTTTGTTTTAGCTGCTCGTGCATTGGTAATTAAATTTATAGTGCATTTTTCGCTCCCAACGTGAGCAGATTAGAAACGATTACCAAACAAACTCCCCGCGAGATGGTGTAACAGTAAGACATGTTTGCGCTCGGCATACAAAAATATACGCGCGACTTGGACTCCGAGCGGAGAAGCGGCAGCAGCAAAACTTTTTCAAAGCTCGCGCAAATATTCTTCAAGCTCGTCAAGCTCCTTTTGTGCGTATATGTATACAGGCGATTATCGAATCCACTTAACCTCACCGACGGGTACGCGTGGAGGCTCGAATAAATTTTCTCGGCTTGATAAATCGCGGCAATTTTTCTTTTTTCCCAGGCCCAAGGTGAGGAGTCGTCATTAATTAGCCCGGCCTAAGTTTATACGCTTGTTATTCGCTCCCGAAGCCCCAGTTCTGCCGCCGCAAATATACCCTGCCTCCTCGTCGTGCACAATCGCGCGCCTCGCGAGAGAGAGAGAGAGAGAGAGAGAGAGCGAGCTTTCGCGGCGAATTTCGCAATTTATTGCGAGCGCGTGTCCGATGCTCATTATCCGTTCGCTCGCGTAATTGATTGGACGGATTCGGCTGATTGATGGGCGGCATAAAGTCTGCCGATTGCGAACACGCCCGTCTTCGAGCGAGAGAGCGGCCACAATGCCGCTCGTGTAACAATGACATTTTTGCATCGGGCCTCTCCTCTCTCTCTCTCTCTTTCTCGCTGACTTTCATTATCGGCTACGGGCGCTGAAAGCAGATTAGATTGCGCAGATATGGCCTGCGATTATCCGCCGGGAAGTGAGAAACCGATCTCGGTTCGATACTCAAATCTATATAACTTCATTTTCACAGCGCGCAAGTGCTGGAGCTGGTTCGGAGATAGAGAATATTTGGAGGATTGTGTGGAAATGGAAAAGAATATGCTGAAAATTATATTTCGATTGCTTTTGATCTTTGTTAAGAACGACAGTTAATAATGATCAAAATTTTTTTATGTAATAAACACCTTATTTTTCTACGTTATCAAAAGAAGTTAATGGATCGTAAAGATAGAAGGCTACAGTAAAATTTAATCTTTAATTGTACAATTAAAAAAAAAAAAAAAAATAGTTCATAAACCGAAACCGGTGATGCAGAATTCAACAATTTTTTGATATTGCGCCCATAAAATGTATTTGTCTAATACAAAACAAGTGCTAACAATCAATTCGTCGATTCTTTTTGGCATTGATCATTTGTTTATGCACAAAAGTAGAACTGCAAAAATTTAGCATAAATTTTACCGGTGCTAAATTTTGCACGATATTTAAGTGTACGGTTCTTACGTGCACGAGCGACATGTCTTTTTTTTTCAATATAAAACCTATCATGATTTTCCGCGCGTAGATCAGCAATAAAGTCTGATTAAGAGAAGCCATTCGAAGCGCGAAGAGCTCATTATAATAATCTGAAATTCGTATTTGTTTAAAATTAATAGGCGCTACTCGACTATTTAAATTACAAAACATACTGCCCGGAGTCGCGGCATGCGTAGGTGCATTATCAAGGTGAATCGGTTGCTCGTGAGAAACCCGACGCGCCTCGCATACATACAAACGCCAAGTCCCTGCTAATGAGTCGATCCCATATTCGTCGCTCGCCACTTGCGATTCGTATACCAAGCCGCGTAGTTGCGAATGCATCGCCTTGCGCAAAAGCTACAACGTCTCCCTCTTTTCTCCAGGTTGTTCCCCCTCATTGGCCCGCGGCATACAAAGTGCCGAGTCGCGAATATTCGAATGGCCAACTCGGCGATAAATCAAGATTTATCCGCTCGCGGTGCAAATCCGAGAGAGATAACGGCATCTCCGCGGCCGATAGGAGCCCAATAAGCGCGCTCCTCTCTAAAAATAAGCCGCGACTCTGTCGCCTCGGCGAAAAAGCCCGAGCTTTTCGCGTCCATAAAACGATAGGCCGATTTCCCGGCGATAATCCGCTCGCAGGTAATTATACATCGGAGCGGTGCTTACGTAAGGGCCCCCGGCAACTCGGGCCGGCCGGGAGGTTGGCAACCCTCGTTCTGACCTCAACTCGAGCCGCTGCCGCCGCCGCCGCCGTCGCTGCACACAAAGAGCGCCGAGCGCATAAGAGAGGCGAGGAGAGGGAGAACATCGCGCGAGCAGCGCTCGGATCGCTGGCACCAGGCGGTCTGGCCGACCGGCTTTCTCTCTCTCTCTCTCTCTCGAGCGGAATATGATTCCTGGCAAGCGGCTCTCCTCGCCTTTTGCGTTACGCGGCGCAAGCGGCTCTCCGTGTGCGTGCCGTGCTATTTCGCCGAAGGGGAACGACACTTGGACGAGGTGCCGATTGGGATTTTTCGAGCCGGATTCGCTAGGAATTTTCCGGCGCAAGTGCCGAGAGAGGGGGGGTTTAAAGGGTCGAGTCAACAAGCGCCGAAATAGTCTCTCGGGTGGGCTGCGCCGAAATAACGGCCGTTCGACGAGCGTTTCTTCGCGCTTTTCGCGAAATTTCGGGGGAGTAATATTTGGACTGAGGCAATGCGGAGAGAGAGAGCAGTTGAAAATGTCTCTGTGATTTCTGGGCTGTAAAAGAGAGACCTGTTTACGGGTTTTTTTTTTTTTTTTTTGTGTTGGGCTTCGGTCAATAAACGAAATGATAAATGTTGTATTCACCTTTGGCTTATCGTGTCATTAAAGAGATAAGATTTAGCGCGTTAGCAAATATTAATAACTTGTACTTAATTATTTTCAAGAAAACGTTCGTACTCGATGCGTCGCCGAAAAATTGAGTTACTTCCAGCAATTTCGATTTAATAAGTTTTAAATCTATATTTTTTTATAAAACTGTTACTCAACTTTCTTTTCAAATCAGAATAAAAAGCGCTTCAATTTTTTTCATCCGTTTTTTTCCGACGTAAGACTTTTTTTTATCGGAGGCAATTAGCGGTTGTTTTTACTTCATTGTTTTTACTCGATTAATATAAGGCTAGAATTAAAAAATGGCGTGCATTCTTCGTTATCTTTACGTAAACGAAAAAATGTAATTGTGAGTTGAACGTGACAGCTGAAGGCTAAATATGGAGGCTTACGAGATAATCGGAAGTCCATTACATATCTGAAATAGATTCATTCTTCGCCTCAACTTTCAAGGATCATTACCCCATATATTTTATAAATCTGAAATTTCCAGAATTCTTGTTTTTTTTTCCTTTTTTGCTGGAACGCACTATTGAAACAAGGCAAACAATCCAGCAACATTTTTTTCTCGTTAAGCGATTAAATTTACATAAGCAAAAACTCGATAATAGCTGTTCTTTTATTAAACTCGCAGCTAATAAAAATCCCGAGTCTGTAAAGACTTATTCCCGCGTAAAAACAGCTTAAAAAAAAAAATGTAAGAAAAAAGGCACCAACCCCGAAGCGAATGAATAAAACTGCTAGACTCCAGTCAACGAGCGTCCATAAACAGCGGGAAACTTTTAAAGCAGTCCAAAGGGTGTCTCGGAAAACTTGTGCATGCACATAGTCGAAAGCAGCATCTCTCCCACTTGCAAAGCGAGCCATATATAAAACGGAACGGAAGAAGCGGCCGCGCGGCGTGTAGCTCGGCGCTTCCTTTTTTCCGTTTTTTACAGATCGTAACCGCCGAGATTACCGGGTTTCGCGGGCCAATAAAACGTTTCCTCTTGCGCGGGCGTACATCGGGGGGGAGGGCCGCTAACAACGCTGTTATATTTTTGATCGGCAATAATTCGCGAGGCTTTACTGCCCTGTAAAGTCGCTCGCCAAAGACAGTTACTCTAGTTCGCCGGGAGAAAGTAGCGAGACGGCGCACCGTAAATATGGGTTAACAGAGCTTAATGCGGAGCGAAACGCGAAGAAAAAATTCCCCCTTCCAGCGTTAGGGGTTTATTAATACCATTTTGTTTATCTCTCGTGGCTTTCTTCGCGTACATACTGCCGCTGCTCCTTTAGCACTCGTTCGATGATGAGTATAATAGTTGCGACGCTCCTGATTTCATCCGAATCCTGCGGCGCTGCATCGCACAATATTTATGCGCGGGCCGTACCTCGAGAGCGGATAAAAAGATGCTCCTCCTCCGCTTGCGTAATCGGTAGCAGCGACATTAGCATAGGTAAAAAAGGAATTCGATCCACATCGTGGGAGACAAAGTGCGCGCGGGAGCTTTGAGGGAGAGGAAAAGGGACGGGAGATGTATATATGCATAGAAAAGCGGAGAGAGGAGAGAAGATCCCGTATCTTGCGGTATCGCTTCGCGTCACGTTCTTCGGGCACAGTTTCACGGGCCTGACCTCTGGCTTTGACCTCCTTCCATTGTTGCTCCTCTCTCGGTCTCTTATAGCTCTTTTTCTCTCGCACCTACCCGCGAGACAAAGCAACGTTTCAAGGATAAGATGCCTGGTCCAGGATGCCAGTTTTATAAACACTCGGGCCCTCTCACTTTGCTCGAGTCGCGTCACTTTTTTTTTTTCTTTTGGAGTGACGGAGAAGGTTTAGGTTGTAGCAGAAAAGATTTTTTTTCTTTTCGTATTTCTTTTGATTCGTTTGTCGCAACGGAGACTTTTTACGATTAATGCTTTGGTGACTGGATTTTTAAGAGGAAAATTAAGCCATTTGTTTAAAAATGTAACGTTAAATAGACACTCTGAAATTTTTTTTTTTAATCCAGTTTGAAAGCTACATTAACCACATTCGGCGTAGTTAATTTCCAAGAAATAAATGTATCTTTGCGTAAAGTTTCTAGACTGGAAAGGTTGCCCATGTAACTTTGCAGGACACATTTCAATATTCTTTCTGCAGAATAAAAATGTAATCAATGGATAAAATGAAATTACTTGTTTTTCTCCGCACGTCGTTCCAAAGTCGCTGTTCCTCAACTTATTTTTTTGATGTTTTTACCAGGCGCCGCTCAAAAAATAATTTGAGGTCACAAGACCTTACACAAGACGCCTCAAAAGCGAAGACAAAAACAAGCATTACCCGCCCCGAAATTGCATAATTGCCAGTTTCTAAATTTCACGCGAAGCTCACCGGTTCCCGCGCAGGCAAAAAGCCGCTCGTTATATCGGTCGCGCGGAGAGCAGTCCTGGAAAGCCTCGGAAAGAGCGATTATCGAAAATGAGGGAGGAATTGCACGCTTGGCGCACAATCTCGGAAATAAAGGGCCTCCCCCATCCGAGCATTAGGTGAAAGCCGCGCGCTCCTCGGTAACCCTTGGCTTTCCAATGCGCGCGCGCGTCCACGAGCCTGGACAATTTATGCTCGAACGGGCCCGTCGGCGGCGACGTTGCTTTGAATTTTCGCGGCTGCCACCTCGAGAGAAAGCCGCGGATGCAGAGAGGCGCGCAGCAGCCTTTTTGCTTTCGGTAGCCGAGAGAGAGAGAGAGAAATCCATATCTTCCTACGAGCCGGAAAAAGGCGCAAAACGAACGAGTAATCGCTCACCGAGCGAATTACCGATCTACAAGTGGCGCATTAGAATGGGATTTCGCCTTGCACCTCCTCGTTCCAATTTCCCGTGCGCGATGCCCTCCCCCCTCCTCCTTCGCCGACACACGACGGAGACAATTATCGGCTTGTTGCTCGGGCTCCATTCACGTCACTTGGCCGCACTTAAAGAAATCAGAGTCGTTAAATGCCCGCCGTCGTGCGTGACGGGTCGGCCGCGGAATTGCTGCCTCGGCGAGTATAAGAAGCCCGAAGGCGATTGATACCACGGACGTGTGTGTGAGGGTGGGAGGGCAAAGAGGGATCGCACTTGTCAAAAACGCTCGCTCCAACGGGCGAGACGCCTTGTTTTGTACATGCACGCTGCACGCCGGGGAGAACGAAATTTTGCGTTATCGCGAGAACTTTCACGTGCGCGTGCCTTAATAATGTTAAGGCGCGTAATTATATTTCAGACGTCTAATACTGCAAACGGCTAGACTCGTTCTGCCTATCATACGGTAATGGTAATACGTATGTTTTATAGAGATTTACGCGGCGGGTATGTGTTACGGTAATTATAGTCGGAATGAATCCGGCGTATCTAAAATCTTGGAAGTCAAGAGGTTAATGCTGGACATCTCCCGTAATGGACGTTCCTTTGAAGGATAGGAGATAGCGTGTGTTAAAAATTATAATTGAGAGGCATTTTTCTTCCCTCGTTTTCGAGGCGGCACGCCAGAATTCGCCGCAGACAAAGATTTTGTATTTAGAGCGGTATAATTAACTTTTACGATATACAGGAATGCCTGTGCATTCGAGATTCTAAAGATGTGAGAATAGCGGGTAATGTATGAACAAGTTTCTTTGGCGGACTCTCATCCGAGAAGTTACTTAACTTCAATTACCAGCCAAAAATTTGAAGACTAATCCGCGTTAGTTATAGGTTAATCAAGCGTTTGATTTATCTAACTGTGAAGTAAAATTTATTGACTAGAAATAGAAAGTTGGATTAAAATGTTTTCAAGCTAATAAAGAATTTAAATAATTAATCAGCTATTCACAAGTAAAAGTTTTACTTCAAACTCCCAAGATATATTATCGTCGATCTCAAAACTACTTGAGCAAGTGTCATTTAGTAAATATAGAAGCGGGGAAAAACAGTGACGCTAGCTCTCAAAATTTGTCTTCACTCCTTGGCTCTTCACTATTTTGAATCGTCTTGAGTTTCCTAACTTCAAAAATTTATACAGCCAAAACCTGCGTCACAAAGAAAACTTCGGAACGGCGAAAACTACAGTCGCCGTCCATCTGGACACCGATGAATCTAATCTATAAAAGCACACTCCAACATAAACATCCCCCCGTCTTTCATCCTATCTGAACGAGTCTAATTTTGAGCTTGGATAAGATCTCCAACCTTGAGAGGCGAAGCGTGCGCAAGTTTGAAGTCCCGGCCTCTGCGTGAAAAGTGAAAACTGCCTCGGAAAATAGCTCCCTGGCAGGGAAGAGGCGCTTCTGGCCTGCGGCTGAAGTGAAAAAAGGGGGGGCCCCCTCGAATCCCGCGCCGGCGAGATTCCGTATCATCGGTATCTGGAGTGACCCCTGCAGTCACGCACCACTTCCGATCGCCACGGCTCGTAAAGTGCACATTTGGGGTGGGAGCGGGAGGGGGAGGCGCAGGTGTTAACGGAAGTCGTTTGACCGCGCGACGGAAGCGCTTTCTCTCCCGTTAATCATCCGTCGAATTAAACCGTAATTCTTGCCATTGTCTCCGCGCGGGACGTTTTCCTCGCATTGTGCCATTGATATCGGCCCACTAGGCTATTAATAACCGGACCAATTTTGGTTATTGCGAGCCTTCCTGGAAGAGAAATTGATAAAAAGAAGCATGATTATTCGGGGCTCTCGGATCGCCGCTGGCTACTGCGGGGTATAAATAATCTTGAAAACTTGCCGAGTTGAAATATGGACTATGGGTTACGTCAGAACTTGGAATATAACTGTAATTTCTTGTACGTTATTGTTAACAAAAAACGTGGATTAAAGTATAGAATTATCTTTTTCAGCCGAACCGCGTAAGACTAATGAAATGTGCAAAAACTTACGTGGAAAATTGCGATTCTGACGTAAGAAATAATCAACGGAGTGTGTACTCGTTGAATTATTTCATTTCTAACTTTGTAAGGTGAATAATATATCCTCAGTCGCTTGAAAATTACAATTGATAGAAGTTGTTAAACAGCACAGTTTTTTTTTTTTTAAAGCCTCTTATAAATGTTTAATCGCCTCAATAATTTATGAAGTCGCTAGAAGCTCATTACGATATCCTATCTTCAAAATGCAAAAAAAAGAATACATAAAAGATAAAAAACAGCGAGTAAAGAAGCATTCACTAAAAATACGCCAAAATAAATTCCGAAACAAAACAAAGATGCATCGGAAGCGAGCGAAGCGATTCGTCTTCAACTTCAAACATCGCGACTCTCTGAAAAAACATACAGGAGCGCGCGTTATTTCCCCTGTGCCGCCGATCGAAATTCGTCGAAACAATCAATCAAACATCTCAAGAAAGTTCCTCAGTTGCCTCACGGATGCTCGCGCCGCGCGTATTGCGCGATTACGGCGCTTTGGCTCGTCGGCGCGTAAAAATAAACGTACGACTGCAGCATTTAAAAATAGTCCTCGCTGCTGCCGCTGCTGCTGTTGCTGCCGCCTGCTCTTTGTGTGAAAATTTCAAAACGGATTTATTATCATGTATCGAGAGCGCGCGCCCTTTTAACTCTTACGAATTCGGCGTGCGCGCCGAGCCTCTAAATACAGGCTAAGTCGTGGTCGAAATAAAAATGAAGCCACTTGAGCGAGAGAGAGAGAGGGGGAGAGAGAGAGAGAGAGAGAGAGCGGAAAAAAACGAGCGGCCGAGAGAGAACGTAAACCTAAGGCAAATTAAATATACATCGTGCGACCGCTCTCGCGGGCGAGATAGCAAAATTGGCTCCCGGGTCACATAAAACCGGCCCCTTCCGCCTCCTCTTTCCCCTCTTAATTATACAAACAACGCGGATAAACGGTCGGATTAAACGGCTTAAACTACATCTATCGGGATAATTTGCTTACAATGCGGATTCTCTGCCTTTTCGGGCGTAGTTTTCACCTGGAACGAACTGCTCCCCGAGAGAGAGAGAGAGAGAGAGAGAGAGAGAGAGAGAGAAAGCAGGGGGCAACTCGCCCCGGAAAAAATGTCGTTTTACCGGGGCGAAAGAAGGAGCCTAAGTCAGCGTCGGAATTATGTGCGCTCGTGAGCGGCGGCGGCATCAGCCAAGTCGGCGGCGGCGGCGAGTTTCCTCGGCCAGATCTCATCAGTGGGGAGTGTCTCTTCTAGGAAGCTCATAGGATGCATTTAAATGGCCGGCTCTCGTGAGCCGCGAATCGAGAACAAGCGTATAGTCGGATCACGATGTCGATAAACTCTTTGAGGGACGGCTTTGCATATAGAAACCGGCCGGCGCACATTTTTTTTTCTTTTTTTTTTGTGCTTTTTTTTTGCCGAGTAATTACAATGTTCGCCGCCGCCGCAGCCGCCGCGGTGCGGTGGTTTTTTATTTTTCGCGATTATTATTTTCTAGCCGCGGGCGAAAAGTTTCGCGGAAAGCTGGAAACGCCAATTAATCGGGGACTGCAGAGCTGTGGCAGGTATAACGGGGACGCTTGGATCTGGAGCTAATTGGAACTCCCGGATTTTTGGCTGGAGTGAATTATTGATATGGAACTTTCGAAATTCTAGAAGAAACGAGGAAAAAATATTGCTTTAATTAAATACAGAATAAATGCAGCTTTGGTCTTTCTAAGAAAACGAATTACGGCAGATAATGCGAATTGCGCAATTAATTTATTTTATCTACTTGTAATTACTGCAAGGAACGGTCAGCCGAGTTCAGTCGGGTTTTTTAAATTCCGCACGACAATTGTGCAAATATATGTATATTTGTAAATAATTTCCAAGCGTAATACTGGCGGGAAACTTAATTAATTAGAAAATGTCAATTATTTTCTAAAATTAGCCCCCGACAGAAGTCTAATATCGTATTATCAGGTTGTTAAAATAATTGCACGCAGAGTATAATTCAAACGTTGCTTTTCGTTTATTTTCACTTTCTCTCCCTCGGCTCTCTACGAGCTGCTCTCTAGCAGCTTTGCGCGCTCGGAGACTAAAATACTCAAAACACAATTTTCATTACTCGCTCTCTCTCTCTCTCTCTCTCTCTCTCTCTCTCTCGAGCTGTGCCTCTTTTTGATGGAAGGACAAAGAGGGTATTTTGAACGCAAGGCGACCGCTATTAAAAGTTCCCGTGTGCCTCCCCGCTGAGAAGAAATGTTAACCCAGTTCTCTCCACCTCCTCGGATCCCCGAGCACGTAGAGACAATAATCCCGAGCGAATTGCGTTTTGTAATTGCTCGCGTGGCGAAAATATAATATCCCTCGTCGCGCCTCGACTTGCTTTATTGCGCTCTCTCCCCGCGAGTGCAGTGCACCGCTTAAAGGGCGCAGAGACGTCGGGAGATAAAAGCAGCCGCGCCGCGTGTATTATCCGCCTGTCGAAGAAGTAAGTGCCCCCCCGGCTATCTTAAAGGTCGCCGCGTCCGAGAGGGAGGCGACACGTCGATACGACGAGACGCGCGGCGCAAACCGCGCGATCATTGGCACCCGAGGGTGGCGCCAGTCACGCTGGCTCGTGGTCGAGGAGCTTTATTGACTGCTTCGCAGAGTGTCAAGAGCAAGAGGGCCGATATGGAAGAGCCCCGGGGATCGAGACGCTGTCTGTCTCAGCTAAACGGGATGACAGAGACGGGATAAACAATTAGGACCCTCGCGGCCCTGCTTACGTTTTCGAGATTTCGGTTGTGATAAGTAGGCATTTATGGTTTATATATAAACTATTTGATATTCGTTCTGAAAAAATTTACAGTGATGAATTACATAATTAGAAAAACAATATTTTTTTTACGGCAGTCCACGAAGACGTAAGGAGTTTTCCAGTTGTTATTATCTACGTGGGCTTTTTAGCCGTTCTTACCTGAATTAAATCCCGCAACCTTCTCCTATTCATCAGTTCCCCTTTTTTCTGGATAATAAGTATCTCAAATATACTTCATTCTTTAGCCCAATCTTCTGCTATTCACCTTCGTCCATTTTTTTTTCTAAACGCTTACCACTTAGGTTTCGACGTCGAAGCTAACCTCGTTAAAATAGTAATTCTGTTTACTAGACGCTTTAATAAAGGAGCAAAAAGGATCCGAGATACGAGAACAAAAACCGCCTAACGAGATGGAGCGGAACGAAGACGGACAACAAATTGAGCTGCATTAAATCAATCAAGGAGCTCGACGATCGGAAAATGATAATGAAGCAGAAAGAAGGATCCGTCATTTACGGCTGACGACGGTTCTCACTTAAGCTAAGAACCAGTCCGCCGCGAGGGTGGCGAAGGAATCAGAGGGTGAGAGTCAACAATGGCCAGCTGCTATCAAAACGTCAAACGAGCGACGGTGCACCTTGGCAGTCCCGACACGTCTCGTCGGGAGCACGCCTCAAAGGGTATTGCACGCGAGAGGCGCTCGTTCCAAAAAAAAAAAAAAATAACAGCCTTGCCATGTCCGGTAATTAAAAGTAACAGTATTCCTTGACTGGACAAAGCGCTTCTTGTAACCTCTCGACGAATAAATAAAACGGCCGGAGTCGGCTTGCTCGAAATCATTCCTGCACTTGATATACTTTAATCTCTTTGAGTAGGAATTATTTGTTTGTTCGCTTCGAGGCTAAGATTTATGCGCTAAGAAGTCGTTTGCGAAATTAGCCTGCAAGGATGCAAATTAAAAAGTATGTTTTTTCACACTTTAAAATCTATTTGTTGGAAAACTATAGTCGTTGTAATAGCTTCCGAGTCTCCGGTTAGAATTCTACTTTATCGACGATCGCGTAACCTTGTGTATTGCGTCAAGGCAAGGCGTTTTCATTTATTTCAATAATTATAAAAAAGAATTTTACAACAATGACGTTCTTTGTAATAAAAATAATTTGATTAAAAATTGACAACCTTTTATTTATCGGAAGGACTAAATTTAAACAAACTGGCGATCAAGATATTGATTGAAAGAGGGCACATGTTTACCGATTCGTTTATCACGATTGCAAAATGAGTAAAAATAAATTACATAAAGCAACGCGTTAGAATAATAATCTAAAAATATTTTAATGATAAAAGCAGTGCAAGACATAAAAGTAACATATTTACTTTACGCTCCCGATTGTGCATTATTCTGCCGAAAAACACTTCCTCATTGCAAGATCGTAAACATTTCTGATTTAATTAACCGGAAGTTTTCATAAAAAATTTAGGAGTTGATTTGTCCTTCGGCATATGGAAATACCTCGGTTATGATGTATTAACTTAAATTACCGAGGGTCAATATATATTACAAAGATACATATCTAAATCCACTTGAAATAAAAATTACAAATTTTTTCAGAAAATCATTTTATATTACTAAAATCTACGAATTTACGTTACAAAAGTTTTATTTTATCCAGATATGAATTTGTTAACATTTTAAGCATTGGTTTTTGTTTTTAACCAAATTGCTGTTGCAAAAAAATTTATAATTTACTTTTAATCTTTTATTTCACACATAAATCATTTTTTAATTAGAAACAAATAAAAAAATTTTTTTACTTCACCGAAAATACTTTTGTAAAATAATCAATGAAGCAAAATAATTTAAATCCGAACTTCTTTTACAAAAATAAATTTATTTAAATATGATAAGTTGCTAAAACGCATTATTTTAAAAAATAAAAGCAAAAAAAAATCGCCCGAACAGGGACTCGAACCCTGGACCCTCAGATTAAAAGTCTGATGCTCTACCGACTG
>UCOL01003344.1:0-19524 GCA_900474335.1 Ormyrus nitidulus | reverse complement strand
GCGGCTGATCTGACAACCTTCAAAAAGATGCTCGAGCAAGCTAGAAAAATATTTAAAGACGCGTACAGGTATACGCGAATCGCAATGCCTCATTATTTCAAAGCCACTTTCAATTTTCTCGTTTAATTTCAGAGGGAAGCTGCCTACAATTGGTTGTAATTCTAGCGTGACGATCTAAAATTGTCAGCAAAAAAAAATAAATAGACTCTCAGTAGAAGCTTTATAATTAATCAAGTTTACAAGTCTAGCCACTCCGGCACTCCGGCAGCAATGGAATCCTTTAAAAAATTGATTTACCACTTTAAAACGCATTATCAATAAAAGGCATTCCCCGAAACTGAATTTCACCTCGTACATTTTCATTGTTCGCTCGACACAAAAGTTAGATTAAACCGTCGAAAAGCAGACTCCGAGCGCAGGGAGATACCAGCCCGTAAGCACACAGAATCCATCCGCTCCGCCGAAAGCTCGATGCTTCTTACCGCCCGGCAAACAAGCCGCGGGCGGCAAACCGCGAGCTCGCTCGCTCGCTTTCTCGCTCCCTCGGCACATTACGTAATTAAAATGTGCCACCGATAAGATGCAGCCCGCGTCTCCTCCTCGTTCTTCCGCGCGGCGTTTGCCGAGCTAATTTTACTTTATATAACCCGAGCCGCGCGGTGTTTGCGGCGGGCCGTAAATTCATCGCCGCGAGAGATTTCAGGAATGCGCGCGCAGCGCGAGCTGTAAAAACCCTTTGACGCAAAGACGGCTCGTTCTTTGCTTTTTTTTTTCTGGGTCGGTTGAGCAACGACGGAGAGACGATAAGAGTAGGTGGGGCGCGCTTTTGGGAACGAAATTTGACTGAGAATCGTACATTGTCGGGCGCGACGGGAGGAAGCGGAGAGAATGGGATGGACGAGGAATGTTTTGGGCCTGGGAGGAAGTGCGGAGGGTAACGGTTATCAGTGATTAACGACGATAAGTGTTTAGTTTCTGTGTGGATGGAAAATTTTACGAAAAACGTTATTGTTTGTTTTGTTCTGAAGAACGTTTTTTTTTTTCTGTTTGACTCCGAAGGATGTTTGCAGCGAATCATTAAAAAATTAAGTTAAATTGCACGCGTATAATACCTGCGCGTACTACTCAATATACGTTTTCGTTTTCAGCATGAATGCAACACATTAGTAATGTGTCTAAACCAACAATAAAGCATTATCTCTTATTTCTACATACACCGAAAAACCTTGTATTTAAAATTCACAGTTTTCATTCCTAAATTTAAAAGAAACTAGCTTCGATGCGCCAGTTATCAATTTGACAAATCCAATCGATCATCGTCAAATAAAACTTCTCCCGGAGGAGAAAACCGGAGAACTCGAGCAGAATAATCCAGCATCAGGAAGCCGCGCCGTGGTGCTCCTAACGCAACGCGCAAACAATCGCGGCTCGCGCTCGGCTCTCCGCTCGTAAAAGCAGCGACGGCGGCTCCTAGCAAAATGAAAACAGAGCCGACTCTCGGGTGAAAAAAGGAAGAAAGAGTCTCCCGGAGGGCAGCGCGAGATTAAAAGTCAAGGAACTTTGCTCTGCACTGCGCGACGGCCGCGGCGTGTCCTGCGCGAGATATTTCTTATTTGCTCGATAACCAGGCTGCTGGCAAACTCTCTCTCTCTCTCTCTCTCTCTCTGCTTCTCTCCTCTTTCTCCCTCTCGCTCCTTCTCTCTTCCTCCGACCGGAGCGATAAAGTGCGGCTTCGGATTCGATGCATCGGGATCACGGTCGCCGCGGTTGCTGGGAGTGAGTCGCGCGCCGATCCGAACGTTCGCGCGGGGAAATTTCGAGTGGTTTTATACCCTCTTCCGTAACGCATTATACCTTTTACAGATCCACTTGGCGTTCAAAAATTATTATTCTAAAAGTACAATATAAACATTTCTGGTATACGTTCAGGTGAGTTTCGACCTTTTTTAAATAATACCGATGCAGGTTATTGTTGCGGTCGATATTAGCATCACAATTGTCGACTCCCATATCGAATGGCTAAATGCATCGAATGCAGGCTATTATACCAAGACGAAGATGAATTTTCATGGTTTCCCTCTTTTCAGAAAGAAGCTAGAAGAAAGTCGCCGAGGCAAACGAAGCAAATTCAATGAACTCTTTTATTCTATTATAATTTAAGTGTTATTATAATCATTTCTTTTGTGTTATCTCCCACATAATGTTTATAAAGGTTCCTCAAATCGATTAAATTATCTCGGTTGAATTTTTCCTGCCAACTAAACTTTTAAATGTGCTGCAGGAAAAATTAAAAACAAACCTATTTTAATCTCCTATGCGTATATAATCAGACCGAATACGTATGTTTATAAAAGGCTTTTTTTTTGACTCATCTCATATTTTCATAACATTTATACGCAGCGTCGCAAACGCACAGTGTATGTAGAAATATCCGAAACGCGTAGCGCGTCGAGAGTGAATCATTTTTCGTGCAATTCATAGAAAAATTGACACAATGATAGCGGGCACCTGTTTTATTTAGAAACGTCCGCGCCAACGCGAAAAAGCGTCGCGTCGAAAAGCGGTGACTAATTTAGTCCGCGAATCAATTTTCTACGAGAATTAAGCTCCAACTCCGTCGGGTCATTTACTCGCCAAACGTCGAGCGAGCGACTACCCGCGGCGTTCGGAAAAACGAGCAAAAAAAAAAAAGACCGCGCCACCAACAATGCCCAAAGCCCGCAGACTTCCCCCGAACGATGGACTGTCCCACCGCGCCTCGCGGACCTCTCTCTCTCTCTCTCTCTCTCATGGGCGAGTGCGGTGAAAATCGGGCCCAGGGCACACGTATCCGGCGGGGCCGGCGCAGGTGTCGCGCGCGGTGTGCGCGCGGCCCGAGCGCGCACCTGATAAGCGCGGCCAGCGCGCGCGGCGTGTGTGCGTCTCGGGCTCTGACGTCACGGCCGCCGGCCGCGGCACAGGTATATGAGCCGACGGCGGGCACCCGTCCACGTCACTTAGCCGAGAGCTCCTCGCGTTATTAGTTAGTAACCTTCCGCGACTACGAAGCCTAACCCCCCCGTCGTCTGATGGAGAACAAGTGCACGGATGTATAGTGAGGCTGCCGATTGGGGTGAGTGACGATTGAGGTGTGCACCGTCGCGGGTTTACAGCAGTGAGTGACAGGAGAGTTGACTTATTTTTCTTTTTTCTTTTTTTTTTTGGCTGAACGGTGTTTCTCTCCGAGTGATCGTTTGTTTTTCCCTTTCGTTCGAAATCGCTGGGTTTGAGGAAGTGCTTCCGAATTTCAGTGTTCTTACATTTTCGAACCGATTTCTGTCTTTTAGATACATTTTTTAACTGAGTTTTCATTTTTCTGCCGATTTCTTCTCTGAAACTGCAGCCGAAACGGGTCTTTCGGATATTTCAGCCGATTTTTCAAGTGCTCACTTTAGTTCGTTTTCTAATCACAATTCCTCTCCAATCCAGATGTTTATAAAATCAAGTGGCCCAATGTTACCTTTTTAACAAACTTGCTTAACGATCTTTAAGGGTACCGCGCGAACGCCTACAAATCCCGAAAGCAATCGATCAATTTCATAATTCCTTGCAAGTGCTTTGCTCTAGAACTTTTTTATTTCCCGGCCTGCAGGTATATCGTTATCTCCGCGCACTATCTCATCGGCCTGCGCGGGCCTAAAAAAGATTTATTCAAGCGTTCTTTCAATCGTTAACCGCGACTTTGCTCCCGATAGATAACCCAAAAATTTCCTACGCGCGAAAGAAAAAAGGAGAGAGAGAGAGAGAGAGAGAGAGAGAACGGCGCGGCTTATCGTCGGGCTTTCACGTGACTCTCCGCGAATTTCGCTCGTCCTTTCATGTGCAAATGCCCCGAAGAAATGCTCCTCCTCTCGGAGACGAATATACGCAGCGCGCGAAAGCTATGGAGCCCGAACGAGAGAGTCCGTCGGCCAGAGTCCTAGAAAATCCGAAAACAAACGCCGTAAATTCGTCTCTCGGCGCGCGACTTCTTTTCTTTTCTTTCCCCCCCGCCGAGGTCCGCCGCTTACACCTGAGTCACAAGAGCGCAAATAGCCAATCGTAATGAGCATTCCTCGAAAAATTCTTCCCGTAACGTTTCATAACCTGCGCGACGGCGCGATTAATTTCCCGCACGCACACACACAGACGCCGCCTTTTTTTTCTCTTATTTGATCGACTTATCTGCCCAGGCGGAGAGGAGGAACTTTTCGGCCGGAGTCGGAGCTTCTACCTGCCCGAGAGAGTTTGTAGGTGTGTGGGTATATAGAGCCGCATTTTGTCTTATCATATCGGAGCGAGCGCGAGAGATAAGGATTTATCATCGTATATTGTCCCTTCCGAAAAGCAATATTCCGCGGAATATGCCTGCCCGCGACGCGTGAGATTTTATCGAATATAGTGACTAATTTTTTTTGTAATACCGCAGTTCGTTACTAATTGGGAAGGGACGCGGTGCGTACTATTTTTCTTGTGCAACTTCGAATATAAGAAAATTGAGTTATTGATTGTTTTTTAAAACTTATTTTTCAGTCGCCGTTTAATGTCACAATAAACAGTTTGAGTATTGTGATACAGAGTTTTCCTTAACAAGAAGTGGCGTAACTACTGTATAAAGTTAAAATTTCGTTAAGCCGCCTGTCACTTAAAGTCAAAAGAATATCACTCATCTAGATATCAATCGGGAATGAATTTATCGAGGCATTAGAGAACTGCGTTCCATTTTAATTTGATATCAAATTTGATAAAAGTTTTTAGCCAAGAAGTAGTACTAAACGAATTTTAGATTCGAAATTACTTGACCAATTTTACTACTTATTCGCAAATGCTTTTTCTTCGGTATAAAAAAAAGAGCTTAATTGCGAAGAAACTTTTGTTACCTGACAAAATTCTAAGAACTATTTTGCAAGATTGTCCGCGTAGCGCTGCGCCAACATTATTTTCTTGATTCTTAATAGTTTAGCAATACTGCAATTGACGAACGGGCTGCGTAAATATTACGTCCATCGGGAATTCGTGCCTTATTTATCTGGTTTAATTTTTTACTCGCGAGTATAATATAAGCGCAGCAATTGAAGCATTGAAACGGTCGGTAAACGATAAAAATAAACTTGCACGTACAATTTGAGAATTAAAATTTTCTACGCGATTCTAAAAATAGTCGAGTAATTTGTACGCAACGTATTGCAAATGACTCAAATAACCTTCGTAATCGAAATTAATTATGACTTAAATTCAACCGATCTTTCTCGTTCGAGGGAAACGGTGCACCTTCCGTTCCCCCTCGGAGTCCATCGTGCGAGTCTCCGAAAATTTGCAAGCGCCTTCACTTCAATTTTCTAACGACTCCGGCCAACCTTTTTTTTTCCGTGCTTAGCAACAACTGCGCAGTCGAATAAACAGCAGATTTTACGCGTCGCGTCGTCGCTCACGAAGTATCATAAAGCGGGCGGGTTGCATCACGAAGCTCAGGCGCGCTCGCGCGATTCGTCGATATTTAAGCAGTTGCTCGTTATACAGGTGGAAAAATCAACTGAGCAAACACGAGCGCCGCTCGAAACCTCCGCCTCCTTGTTTGTTTAAATTTTAGGGAGCGCCCGATAATGGCTGTAACGAATTCAAGAAAAAAAAAGTGGAGACGCTCGAATACGTATGTATGTGCCGGCGTTTTTCGTGGCGCCGAGCCCCGGAGCGGCGAGGTTTCCTTCGGGGGAGGTGATAAGGGAGACGATGGAAATTCGGTGAAGCTTTCGGTCCGAGTGGAATATTTGGGCTTCGGAACACCTGAACAACCAGCTGGTTTTGTGTTTGAATTTCGGTTGTTATTCGCTTCGATAAAAATCTGCGTGCGGCGTATAAGAATAGAACATTTTTTTTAAAGGCTTCAATTATTTCGCTTAACGTATTCTAATAGCGCGACTGTTTTTTTTTCCTGCAACAATTCTTACTTAACGTTGCGTTTAAGGTTGCAATATATCTTAGCGACGAAAAATGGAACATTTTTTTTCTAAATCAGTTTGCTTTGCCTCGAAGAAGCTTTTCACGTTTTCAATATTATTATGCCACATACTTTTACACTCGCCGACAGACGTTCGGAAGGAAATTTTTCTTATCAGTTCTAGTTTAAAAGAGCCTTGTATAAAGATAAAACCTTGAAAATGCATGACAAGGATTCCACTTTGCTTAATTACGCCTTTCAACGAATGGAAATTTTTAGTATACAACACCAAACTAAAAATACTCGCACCGAAGACAGATCAATTCAACGCGAACCCATATCGAACGAACTCCCCCAAAAATCTCTCGACTTCAAACCATTATTTCCAATCCAAGCTAAAGCCTACAGGTTTGAATATTCGTCGAAAAGCAAAGGCGGCGGCCGATGGTAGGCTCATGTTAATGATTCCCCATAACGCAGCCCGGCTAATGCGCGCAATATATGTATATCGGGCGCTAACTGGCGCAGAGGAGCCGCCGAGCCGCTCTCGCACCAGCCCGATAACGAGCGAACTTCGGGCTCGGAGAGTCCGCCGAGTCGAGTCGGGACGTATACGTGTATCCTTCGCGAGCTCTCGGCCAGGCGCTCGCGGCCAATTTTCGAATTTCCCGATAGGGAAATTAGCCGTCGACGCCGGGAGACTGATGAGCCGACGCGACTCTTGCACTCGCGGCGGCTCGCTTCGAGGTGGAAATTTGCTTCGCAAGCAGTGGAAAAGTTGCCTCGTTCGGGCGGTGGGGGTATCATTTTGTTTTGCAATTAGATGTATTTAAATAGTTTTTTTTTACTTTTAAATGGAAGGACGAAGCGAAATTATAATTTTAAATAATTTTAAATTAGAAATTGTAATTGTTCTGGTTTAAAGTATAATAGGTAGCTTAAAACGAATTTTTTCAAGAAGTGATTAGATCTTGTTTCGTTTGTGACGAAGCATATTACATATTGTCTGTTAAAAACTTGACAAATTTAAGTAATTACAAAATTTTCAAAAAAAAAAATAAAAAAGTTTAAGTTAAAATTAATTCCTTTATCTTACACAGCTTATAATCCAGCGAAACTCATTTCTTCTTCTTTTCAGGGTATTAACGACGGACGCGCAATTGAATTAAACACTAAATATGTTGAGAAACGCGTTTATTAACAATCCCCATTATCATACTCCAACTAACCACTTAAAGCTCTGCGGTTTCAACCTGGCGAACGAACCCCGTCTCCTCCTCGATTCCATATTCAAAGCAGCCGGCGTAGCAAGAATAAATAACCTTACCGTCTGTAAAAACGGCTTTACGATACCCCGCAGCCAACGTCGTCGTCGTCGTCGAATCGCAGCGGATTTGTTGTTTTAGAAGAGAAAAGCGGACGCTATAAAGAGAGCTATCCATCGACAGTATGGTGATAAATGACACTGTCATGGACTTGCTCTCTTTTTGGACGTCGCTTAATTCACCGTCAGATACAAATCCGAAGAGCCAAGTGCACACCCGCATCAATGAGGCCCCGGAGGATCGACGGATTATCGCGGAGAAAGCTTCGATTATGTGCATTTTGTTAGTTCTCTCTGCGTCGCATTGTTTTGTAACTTATACCGAGAGCGGCTTTGTGAAATGGTTTTTGTGATAAGTTAACTTGGTCGCTGCGGAGGTAAATCACTGCGTATGGCGGTAATAGAAAGAGAAAGTCTATGTTTTTGTTATAGTTATCTGCGACGGGGTTTGTGAATTGTTTGAAGAAAATCGCGGCGCTGCTGTTAAAAATAATTTTTACTTTTTCCTTAATGATTATTTAAGAATACATGTGAAAATTATAGAAGAAATAATATTTGTTATAAGTGTAATAATTAAACATTTCTGTAGTAAAATGATGTAGTTATAAAAAAGTTAAAAGTTTCTCTTATTTTGAAGCATTTCTAAATGATTTCATAAACAAAACTGAAATTAGGACGATTAAAAACTGTCGAAATAATTGACATCTGAAATAAAACAATCATTGCACCATGAAGCAACATACAAGCAATTCTAATTATACCGCTCAAACTGTTGTTCGAATCGAAACCCAGAAAAACAACATTCAAATAGAGTTCTTCGCGTCTAGGCCCGTGCACGACATTCGTCAGCCTGTATAACCCAACGTTTGCCCGCGCAGCCATAAAGATTACATCCAGCCTCGCCCGTCAAAACAAAACAAAAACAAAAAAAAAAAATGAAGCGACTCGCCGCACGGCGGAACGAACAGAGAGCCTCGCTCCGCGAGGAAGCATACGTATATGAAAACCTTCTCGCGGGCTCCGTTCTCGGTTCTCCATTCACGCAGGACGCAGGCGCAGGTCTTTGAACCCCCCCGCAGAGAGCCAATGGGGTTGATAAGGCCGTGCTCGCTCATTGTTACCGCAATGGCTGGCGCTGCTCTGCTCGAGACCGAGACTGGCGAGCGCTAATTCGCCGAGCCGAGCCGAGAGTGGACTATAATCGGTTTTGAGGCGAGAGGGGGAGGTAATTGTTTGCGAGACGTTATTTAGAGGGAGAATAGGCGGGAGCTTGTTTCAGGTGGTTGGAAAGTGTAAAGGATGGAAAAGAACAAAAATAAACAATGCAATTTTATAGGCAAAAATAGGATGAAATTAAATGTAAAAATTGTAATAATAGTAAGGACAAACGAACAAGTATAGAAATGAATAAATGGATTTGCTGAGAAAAATAGCGTTAAGTTTCAGTGATTTTTAAGTACGATCTTGCGGCTTTGTTCGATAAAATAATGTATAATTGCAGAAAATTTGATGTATGCTTATATGAGTATGATAAAAGAATCATCAATGGAAGTGTAAATGTTTTACAACCGTTCATTATAAATGACTAACTAAAATAAATTTTGTAATTTCCAATTTAAGAGATTATAGACATTTTGTTTGACTACTGTAAAGAATTACCTCTTTTCGTACAAACAATAAAGTAATTTAATTTCTGATAAATTTAGTATTGTATAAAGATACGTTTATCCGTCAATCAATAAATCACAAGAGCAATTGATCCGAATGTAAATGTTAAGATTGAAGCGAAACGACTTGTTCAAATTCCTTATAAAAAACTACAAACTCGTCGCAGTCACGTACGTACATACATAAAAAAATGGCTAAATTTATCAGCGAAAAAGCCCAAAATAGTTTCGTTTCACATTAATCAATTTACAATAACATTTAATTCTCCATTTTTCTAGGTAACAGTTTTTTGGATGGATGAAAAAAAAACGGATCCTCTTTCTGAAAAAGATACCGCTTCAGCGCGCAGCCGAGTGAATAATTGCCAAGCCAGCGAGAGACCTAATTATTCTCCACTCGAAGAAAAGCTGAAAACTCGTGGCTCGTGCGGCTCTATTCCAGCGTGTCGGCGCGAGCAAGCCCGCTGGCACCAGACAGCAAACAGAGATTAGAGGACCGATAAGGAGTGTACCGATCCACCGAAAAGAAAAAGAACGGCGCGCTCTGCAACTGTCATAAATAATTCGCCTTAATTACCTCGCGATAAATTGCGCGTTCGCGATTGCCCGGACTCAATTATATACATATATTACATCTGCTGCCTAATCCGGCGTAATAATTGTCGCGCCAGCTTTTTTTTTTTTTCTTTTGGCTGTGTGTTTGCTCGCGGCGTGGTTACCGAAACCCTCTCGCTATCAGTTATGAATAAGAAATTTCCTTTTATCGCGGAGAGGAACGCGGCCTCTTTTTATCTGGGGAACAATCGGGGAGCCGTTATCTTTCCTCGATACCACGAAAAGATCCGTGAGTACGTTCGGAGACGTTGCCGAGGAAGAAGAGGTGAAAGCTTCACCGCACGGGAAATTTATTGCCCGCCTTTGTTTACTCGGGGACGTTACTTTGGGGAACCTTGGGTTTTTGATCGGTGTACTTTGACGTACAAACGTTTGTACAAATCTAGATTAAGGAACTAAATTTTTAATTGAAGATTGCGAAGGCACGTTTGGATTGAGTTACTAATTTAGTCTGATAGATGCTTAAAAACCTTTATTTAGTTATTGCTTTTTCCTTGTTGTAAAAATGTTATTTTAAAATTAAATTTAATAGTGTTAGATATAGAGACGTCGATTGGAAAACAATTAGAAACTTATTTTTAATTTGTGAAAAGATCAATAAAAAAACTCGTGAAATAATATATATTAGTTATAGAGTTTTAAGAGTTTAATAATATTTTTTGTAAATTGTATTTTTTGCCGACTCCCGGGCGTTTTTCATAAATTCATCCCTCATCCTTATGATGTTATTTACTGCGTAAAAGTATTAAAATATTAAATTATAAATGTAATACAATAATTGGACTTTCACTGAAATGTAATTGCAGTTGTTTTTTTACAAACGTATCACAATATTCACTAAAAAAAAGAAAATTTTCAAGAACCTCAAACTTTATTTAAAATCCAACTATCTCCATTCGACAGTACAACAAAAACACTTATAATCGTCCCGCCTAACAACGGCCGCGCAAGATGCGCGACATCCGCACCGAGGCGGCAAATAGTCCCCGCGTCGCCGCGCTGAAAAGAAAAGGCCGAGGAAGAAATATATACAGTCGCGGACTTTTGTGAACTACTGGAGTATGACGACAGTCGGCGAGACAAAAGCGCCGGGCTATTTCATAAGCCTCGCGTTAAACGCACTGCTCCTCGCGCGCAAATGTATGGCGAGAAAGCGCGTACACGAGCGATGACTGGAGAGCCCGGCGAGGCCTCAATGAACGCCGGCTGTATACTTGCGCTTTTCCGTAAGAGGGGTTTCGAAACCGAGCGTATTTCATTCTGAAGTGGAGCTGTATTATCACTTGGGTTCTGCGGAAGGTCTTGGGTATGTATTAGGTTCGATGGAGCGCCATGGAGTTGGAGCGATTGTGCTAATTCGAGAAACGTGGAAAAGTTTTTATTAATGAGAAATAATGCGTTGACGTGTCTGATCTGACTGGTGTTGTTCTACTTCATCTTAAACAATGCATTACTTAAAAAACAATTTGTTTAAAAAATACCTATAATAATATAACATGTACGATAACTAAATTTAAAACATAATAAAATTCATCTTTGACATTACGCAAATACCAGTTTTGTTTCCTTTGAGGTGTATAGCTGTCCATAATATAGATTTTTAAAGTAACTTTATCATTGAAAAAAGCAGTAAGTAATAGATTTGTAAGGAAAGATAATAATTATAATGATGCTACAATGATGATGTAACAACTACTTTTTGATAACAATCGACTTGTTTTTGTCGCTTGTAGCTAATCAAAGAAATTCCTAACAGTTCATAAGTATTTATTTTTTTAACTTTCAAACTACTTCACAGATAAACTCCAATATAATAATATTAAAATAATTATAATTGCTCCCTTTATATAGTTTCTTCTTAAATAATAAAATTTTTAAAACTACACATTTTTTCAAAATTGCTCATTTTCCATTTTTGAGTTACTTAAAATATTTCTAAATATTATTTTAATAAAATATTTCGTTATTATTATAAAACATTGCAGTAAAGATGACTACTTTACTTAGTCCTTTTTGTACGTGCCGCCCAATGTAACGGATAATATTTAGAAAGATATGATTGGTCGAACGCAGAGGAGTCTACCAATCTCAAGCTTCGGCTCGCAGCAGAAATTTTGGCAGATTACTACATCGTTATCAACAACATAGATATTGTTTCCTGCTTAGCCGTACCTGCATCTGTTACAATCCTATAATGTCAGACATGTCGTCATTAGGAAGACGTTCCAAGTAAGCGCAATTTCACATTTTTAATTTTATTTAAAAACACAATTTTATTATATTTCTTAATTGGTGTAGTAGTGAGGTTATGTTTTTGGAAATTGTTTAATTTAAAAGAATGATAGCTAAATAAAATACTTCAAATGGCATTAATTTCTGTTTAGCATAAAAGTTGGGACAGCAGCAGTAGTGTGCGAGGAAGCGATACTAAAAGGGGACATAACAATCGGAGCATGTACAGTTGTTCATCCTCGAGCAAGCATTATTGCCCAAGCTGGCCCAATTATTATTGGAGAAGGAAATATAATTGAAGAAATGGCAACTATTATTAATAGGTATACTTTTATACTTCTTACTTTTAAAGTTATTCTGATTTATATCAAAATTATTGTTTACATAGGATACCTTCAGAACAAAGTGGTACACCTGTTCAAATTATTGGAAATTACAATGTATTTGAAGTAGACAGTACATGTGAAGCATCTAAAGTTGGTGATAATAATATTTTAGAAAGTAAAGGTAAGTTTGAAAATGTATGCCCATTACATTATTATATATAACTATCTGAAAAAAATTACTTTACTAAAAGATGCATTTTCTTTTAGCTTTTGTTAGTAAAGAAGTAGAATTAACAAATGGCTGTATTATTGGAACTGGCTGTTCGTTGACTGAACAAGAAGTTGTACCTGAAAATACAATAATATATGGCAGTCAGAATCAGCGCAGAGAAATGAATGATAAGCCTTACGTAAGTATAGAGAATAATTTATTTTATTTAAGTATTTTTAATATGTTCATTGGTCATATAAATTTTGGAAATATAATATTTTTATAGCCTCAGATTGGTCAATTGGATTATTTAATGAAAATTTTACCAAATTACCATCATGTTTATAAGCCAAATATGAAGAGTTCTAAGGGTGAACCATCCGCATAAAACAATTTATAATGATTTTGCTTGTAATCATTATAAATAAGCCTGTACAGTTTTTTTAAATAGGTAACTTTCAACGACACATAATGGAACTGATAATGTATAAGATAATACTGCACTCACAATCGTCTGCCAGTATTACAGAGATCTGTTTTGTTATTTGTATTTATGTGCGACAGATGGCATTGTAACGTACTTTTTAAAGCTTTGCTTGATGCATTTATTGTTTGAAAAATTATATACTTACCAATCAGTAATTCTTAATTGTAAATTAATATCTCGCTATAATTATTCATATTAAACATTTGTTATATAAAAAAAACTATTTATTTAATAAAAAACATTTAAAGTTTAAATACTGTTGAAATAATTATCTTATGATACTTCTAGTTATTAAACCTTGATATAAAAATTTATGTAAATGCAGACACAGTGATAAATAATTAACGACGCGATAATAGAAACTACAAATTATGCTTCAATGTCACAAATTCGATGACAAGATCATTCATCAAAATAATTTTGAATAAAAATTACAATTAGCAATAAATTTATTACTTTATTACATTTAATTATTTATCAAATGGAAAATTGATATTTTACTTTATTACATTTAATTATTTATCAAATGGAAAATTGATTAAATTATAGTATGTTGAACGACATAAACTCTGCATTCGATAATAATACTTAGCCCTTTTCGACTCCCTTCTAATGGAAGGAAGTAGCGAGTCTAAAGAGCTGTCATATTTTGACGTCAATAGAGGGCGAGAAGCCAGGACAAAATGATTTTTCGTAGTACTCTAGACGAGCATAACGACGTCGAAAGGGGAGAAATCTCTCCACGCTAAAGCCATTTTTCTTTCTCTAAATCGGGCGCACTTAATTTTTAATTTATTCCTCTAATATTATGATAAATTTAATTTTCCTTTTCTTACTTTTTACATTACTTTTTTCCCAATTAAATAAATTTCCACAACCCATTCCATTCCAAAATTTCCCAAAAAAATCTCATTTTCCACCATCAAGCATTTTACACAGCGCATTAATCCCAGCATCAATTACCGCATCCCATCTCCGAAAGACATCCCACCTCCGCGGTGAAAGCTCCTCCGGACAAAACTCGGTCCTCACCGCCGCCGCCGCCGCCGCGGCGTCTTGCTGTCGCCATTGTTCTCTCTCCCGAGGACCTTAATGCCCGCGAGTACTTACAATGGAGCTCGGCGCTCATTAGCATAATCACGTCACGGAGTCGTCGAGCTCGAAGAGAGCCTCTCGCCGCGCCTCCCCCTCCGGATTTTACGGGTGGTTTGCTCTCTCTCTCTCTCGGCTTCTCCCCGACGCCGGATGTGTACGATACTCGGGGGCGGCGCCGATTTCGCCGCGCTGTTTACAGAAGCGCGGATCGGATTCAGAGCCGAGATATATTCATTGTTGCAATTGAACCGCTCTCTCGCCGCGCGAGCGCCGCTTTGTGGAAGCGCTTTATTATGCCGCTCGATCTCGCCGCCGTGGCCGGGAGAGATATAGTTTTCAAAGTCGGCCGCCACGGCGAATTTGCATTTGTATTATGCGCTCGTTTTTGACGACGTGTTATATATGTATAATAATGTAAATTGCACTGTTCATAATTATTGATCGTATAGTGTATATCCGTAGCAAAATATTTTGTCTATTTTATTATACGAATATACTTGTTGATGACAAAGCCGTCTCTTCAATTTTCCATAAACTCACCAGTCTCCAATTAAAACTCAATAAACACTACAAAATTAATAATCCCCGAAACTCTCGCCACCCAAACCCCCCGTCCAAACGCTTTCCGAAGAAACATCAGGCGCGGCGAAACCCCCGATCCGATTGAAATACGCTACTGGAAACGAGTATAGATTTCATAAAGCGCGTTGGCCGACAATGGAAACGTTCCGTATTCGGCACGGCTGTCAGCGATTTGGGGACGCGCGCGAAAAGTGAGCTGATGCGTGCACTCGAGGGGCTGTCTGTCAGCCGCTCGTCACGCCAATTATTTATGATAATGCCTCGGCGCGGCGCAGCGCGAACGCAACCCCCGACTAAGGAAGCCAAGCCGGAATCGTACACTGTCGCACAATCCTGCGACGGGGTTTCTCGTGGGTGCCGAGGTTTGGTAACGTGCGGCATCTCCTTAATTTTAGGATAGTTGTACCGAAGGGTTGTAAATTTGTAATAGTAGAAAATTTCCGGAATTCTCGAGCAAATATTGCCTCCGAAGATCCAAAAGCAATAACTCTCCGCACACGTCGACCGCCTCCGCGAGCGAAGCACCCGAAGCGTCGAATCTCCCCCGAAAAATTACACGCACCGCGCCGCGGCAGCAGCTACATCATCGCCGACCGATAAATCCGGCCGCAAAAAAATCCTTAGCCGCGGGAGCGACATGACAAATATCCTTTCTCTCTCTCTTTCTCCCTCGCCGAAGACTCTTTTGATGTTTATTTCGACCCGGCGCGACTCTCGCAAGTTTTTCGGCCCTCCTCCACCCGCGCCGCACAACAGCGGCTCTCTCTCTCTCTCTCTCTCTCCCCAAAAAAGCGGAAGGGAGCTTAATGGGCGGGCCGCGCCGCCGTCAAATTGACGAAGAGCTCCGCGCGGCGCGCGGCGTCATCGTAGATTAATTTTCGTATTAATAGCCGGCTAAGGAGGGCTTTAATGGAGAACAAGATGTCGCGGCGAGGAGGAGGAGGAGGGGGAGGAGGCGAAGAGTTATCGTTTTGTCGCGCGCCCGTTATTAGTAACTCGGGTAAATGTGCCTTAATGTGCCCCGTCGTTTCTTAGGTGCGGATGGATGGAGCGGGCTTTTTATGGGGACAACGTGTTTTTTATTAGGGGAAAAAGGCAAATACTCGCGCCGTGTAAAACTTGGCCTTTTTTTTCTAACCGTCGAAAAAGTTTCGTTTCGCGCTCCTTTCGCCGAAACACTTTAGAATCACTCGACTCCCCCCCGGGAGTTTATATATTCCAGTGCAGTCCCAAATACAAGACGCGGCTTCGGGCCGATAAATCTCGGGGGCGTCGATACGTGAATTATCTCGGCTTGCCGGGCCGTGAATCATGCACAGGAGAGCGAGTCGCGGCGCGGAGCGAATCGATTCTCAACGATATTCTGAAAAATTTAAAAGACGCGCGCGCTGCCCGGAGAGAGAGAGAGAGAAAAGTCACCCTCTTCATGCCTGGTTACTCGAGATCGCTTAATACGGCTGACTCGGCTCGTATTTAACTTTCAAATGTATTTTACGCCCTCTTACATTTTAATACCGACTCGCCGCGACGCCCGAGGAGCGGACCCGTATAAATTCTCGCCTCCTCGGCGTGGGATTTGCCTTGTACTTCGGAATTACTTCGCTGTGAGATATAATTCGATAAATGTTTCATACGTGCGTTTTGTGATTTAGGCTCTCTCGAGCGTATGGGTTACGTTTTTCAAGTCGATCCCATTATTACGAGTTGAATATATGTAATATTTGCAATGAACAATAAACTCTTGAGACACTATTATTATTTTCGGAAATTCATTCATCTCGTTATCTCTGCAAAATCACACGAAACCCCCACAGGAATCCTCAAAAATCTCGATCCCACCCCGACCCCCTCGGCGCGTTAGAATAAAAATGTCCACCCCCTCGCCTTCCGCAACCCCGAAAATCGAGCTCGAGAGCCCGCGTGTCTCTTCCCTGCGAGCGCACACGTCGCGAGCTCTCAGGACACCGCGTCGCACACATTGCGCGCCGCGTCCGCCGGCGGCGGCGGCCCGCGACAAAGGCGTTTATTACATGCGCGCCGCGCGACGCTTCCGAGTATTTACGGGGATGGATTTTTGGCGCTGGGTATAATCGCGAATACGAAATCGACAGAGGCAAAGGCGCCGCCGCGTGCCTGGGTGGCCGGAAAGCTGCGCGCTGACTGGCGGAAGCTGTCTGATGTTGTGCTTTGGCCGCGCGGCCGTGAGTCTATGCCGGATTCTCGCCCGGCCGATTGTGGGAAACTTTGCGCGAACATTCGGGCTCGGCGCGTGTTCGAAAAATTTTCAACGTTTTATTTCGAACCGCTTCTTTTGCGAGCCGCAGCAGTTAGTTTAAAAGTCCTCGGAGCCGAAAGTAAGGCTCGATAGCCGATCGAGCCCGGCGACGCGATTCGGAAGCGCCGAGCATGTTAATCAAGCGCGCCTAGAACAGCGGCGGGAAAAAAAAAAAAAAGAAGCAAAAAGAAAGAGGGAGGAAGGGAAAGAGAAGTCGAGGAGGCCGACAAAGACTCGCGCGCCAGGAGCGACAAATTGGGGAGGAAAGCTATTTGCGGCCGACCTCGGCTTCCGAGCGGCGCGTTACGCCTCGTAAAAAGAACTAAGCACACACCCTCCGCTCGCGCGCCTTTCCCGCGAGCGGCCGACGGATTCCCCGGGATATTTTCGAACGCCAACTCTTTCCTCAGCCGCCGCTGGGAAATTTATCGATTAGTGGAACTTGTCGAGGAAGGCGAGATTGACGTTCGACTGATTGGCTGTTTGGTTTTTTCGGCTTCGGTTGCTGCGGCTGCGTAATTGGCCGCGTTTAAATTGTATTTTTGAGGGGGAAAAGAGTAAGTTTTTCCATGGAAGCTTATGACACTGCCTTATTCATGGTAGAATTTTTCTCAACAATCGTTAAGTATTTTAGTTATAAATAATCTTTTTTAATTACAAATGAGAAATAAATTCACTGGAATTGGCTCCCTCGACTGTCAAAGACAAAAATTAAAAGGACACATTCAATTCAATGTAGCGAAAGCCTCGCAACTCAAATTGCACATACTCGCTACGTGCACCCGAGAACAATGCGCATGCCTTCACTTACACGGACCATAAAAATTCAATTACCAATCACCGAAATCCCCAGCGGCGTCCGTTTCGAGAAGCAGCCCCGAAAATCCCGACATGCATAATTCAATATCCATATAATAAAACAGCTCGATTCACGTGCGGCTCGTAAAACGACAAAAACGACAAAGCGCTGCAGGAAAAATCAAAAGCCAATAAAAAAAAAAAGGAAAAGGGGAGGAGCTGCCTTATATGCAAACGAGCGGCAAATTAGAAGGAATATATATACGCGCGCGCGCACATCTCCCGGCAGCGTATCGACGGCCGAAAAGTCACGGAGGAGGCCCGCCGCGCATTCGAATGCGCCGGCTTTGATGTCGGCCGACGCGACGGCTCTCGGCGCTGGGGCCTCGAGCCGATGACAAGTCTGGGAAGAGTAGTAATTGAAATGTGCTGCGGAAATTTGGTTTTCTTTTTTTTTTTAGTGCAGGTGCTAAGAAACTAACGTCGATGTTATTAGTGATTTCGTGATTGGTCGGTTGCGATTGGTGCTTTGGATTAATTAAGAATACAGATGTGACTCATTTTGGTGGGAGAAGGTTTTCCGGATTCTTTAGATTGTAAATTCTAGCGGTTGTTTTTTTATTTATTTTTATTTCCTTAACTTGTTAAATATGCAGATGTTTCTAATTTATACTTTTTAAATAAAGTTTGAAGAATTCAATATTAATACAACTTATTCTGTATAATGGAATGCATTAAATAAGATAATAAAATAAAATCTCTGTGTATTACTTATGTATACATATACTTATAAAATGTTTACTCTATTGAATTTTTATTTTCAATAATCAATTTAAGTAAGTAAAATTAACATATAAGATTCTGCATTAAATTCAATTTCGGATTTAGAGAAACTAATTAGAATAATAAAACTAAAATAATATGATTAAATTTTTTTAGAATGTAAAACACCGATAATAGCATCACATCTATTTTGGCCCTGAAATAGAACAATGTTATTTTCAAACCAAAAATCAATTACTTTCAGTCACGTGCCATTAACCCGCAACTATCCCTCTATTATGTCACACAAACCAGTCTAAACTGACAATTACTACCCACGTCTTTCAGCACACATCGCCGCCCCAAAGTATCATCTTCGGCCCTCAATCATCCTAACCAAGTCGAACCGGAGCCAAACTCAATTACCGATCCCTTTAGCCGCTCAAAAAGCTCTCGGCCCAATAAATAACGCCTAAGCAAGCCTCACGCGCAATTACGCAAAAGCACACTTACAAGCACATGCCCGTCAGGCCGTCGAGAGCGACTGACTCCCGGTTCTCTCTCTCTCCGAAAATAGCGGCGAGACAAATAGCGCGGCTCAACAAGCTGCTAAATAGCGGAGATGGCCGCGCGAGCGCGCCTAAATCAAGTTAACTGCCCGCTACGCCTGTGTCCCGAGGGTGCGCCCGGCGATCGCGCGTGAAATGCAGGCGGCGATGCGCGAGCGACGATTTTCTTTTTTCAGGATTGCAGTCGACGAAAGGGCGGATGCGAGCGACGGGAATTTTTGGCGGCTTTATGGGAGTTTTTGGAAAATCTGGTCTGCGGACGTTGTAAATGCGGACGTGATCGGTGGGGGCGAGAGGAGGAAAAGGGTCGTAATCCCTGACGTTCCGTTATGGAAATTGGCTTTATGGTGGAAACTATGATTTTTAGGGCTTTTTAAGTTTCATGGCTTTACAAGCTTTGAATGAGTAATTCTTCTTACTGAAATTGAGACTTTTACGTTCTTTTTTTATTACCTTAGGTTAAAAGGTTTTTTTTATAGTGATTACGCAGTCGTGATTTCCGTACATTATAATTAAGAAATGCGCTTACGATTGTTAGACCGAATAAATTATTTATACACGGAAAGAAATGTTATATCAACAATTAAAATAACTCCATCAAAAATTACAATAGTCAATCGTAATT
>UCOL01003343.1:0-19548 GCA_900474335.1 Ormyrus nitidulus | reverse complement strand
GAGAGAGAGAGAGAGAGAGAGAGAGAGAGAGAGAGAGAGAGAGAGAGAGAGAGAGAGAGAGATTGAAGATAGAGGACGCAATCGACCCGCTTGTGTTGTCAAGGGGGTTGAAAGGGGGTGTGAGTGGGAGGGAGGGGGGGGGGGCGAGGACGCGATCGCCCCACATCAGACTCTGACGGAGAATATCTTCGACTGTGGTCATGCTTGTGGCTGGGCACGATATATATCCCGAGATGTGTGCTGTACAAGAAGCTGTATTATCGGACGTCGCTTCGCTTTCTCCCATGATGATTTATAAAGTGCATGGAAATTTTGGATATGCCTTTTGGTGTCGAGGGCGGGGAATTCGAGATCAGGTGATTCATTTGATGTAGTCGAGTGTGTGATTACGGTATCGTGTAAGGCTGCATTTGTGAAAACTTTCATGTGATGTCGGTGCGAGTGTGCTTGGGCAGTGAGAGTATTTCGCTTCGGCTCGGAAGAGTCCATATGGATTTTCAGGTGCGGTGCAGGTGTCGTTGAGCTTATGATTAAACAAATCCAGTTTTAATTTTCCTTCTCTTACTGCAGGTTAATGTTGAAAAAATGCACGTTTTTTTTTTATTCTCTTCTCATTAAATTTCATCGACATTCATAAAAGTGACAAATTTTGGTTAATCTTGTCACTTTTATGCTGAAATAACGCTTAAAATTAACCTAAGAGCGAGTAATTTAATTAATTCGCAAACCTACGCCTGTAACGAAAGAGCATATATTATTTCATTTCAGCACTAAAAAGTAGTTGCGATAAAAAATCAAAATCATCTACCATCGCAAGCAAAAATAATAAACATGTACGAAGTTCCTACAGAAAATTGTTCGAATTTCGATGAATCCTTTAGAATTTCACTGTAGGATAATTGAACATTCCTAAAAGTTTCCCAGAGCAGCATGAGATCCGCCAGCGATTCCGCACTCGCCGTTACTGACTTCGCAATAAAGAGTCCGAAAGGCGGTTATCGTGCGGAATCCCATCTAGAGCAGGAGTTGTGCGCTGTGAAGCTCGCTGGCTGTGCCGGCATTGTGTCTTTGTTGATGTGCAGCTGTTGGGCCGCGTCTCGTGTTGTTAATGGATAGGGTACAATGTTTGAGCAGCAGACTAAATTGGTTATATATACTTAGGACTAAATTATGTGTGCTGTGCCCGTTAGTGTGAGATCCCAAAATTTTTATGTCGTTGCTCGGGGCGCTGAAATTGAGCTCATAAAAGTTTTGGGAGTGGTTTTGTAAGAAAAACTCCTTTTTATTAATAAACTTAAAATCTACCTTAAACATGTAAAAGAAACGAAAGAAGAGAGTTTCACAAAAAGGTCGAGTAAAGGTTTTCGTTTGACTAATACTAAAAAACAATATTTTGAAGAAAGAGGCTTTCTCTTGGTAAGCATGCGGGTATACGTGTAGGAAGAAGTCTATCGGTAAACGTCTTGGTGTATATCTGTGCATGAGTGTAAACGTGTGACGGTATATAGGTACATTCAAAAAACACACAAAGAAGAAGCTCAAGTGGAGTCGCTCGAGAATGCAGACTCCTCGAGGCCCGCTCCTCCGCCGAAAATGGCCCTAATGTGCTCTCTTGCAGACTACTCTCTTTCTCTGCTTTTGCACGCCATTGCATCGACGGAAGGAGGCGGATAAAGAGGGGCCATTCAATTTTTAGCTCCTTCTTTGATGTGCGGCAAAATGCGCGCGTACGGGGAGCAGCGACGACGCTCCCTCTCTTCTCGCTTTACGGGCTCGTAAGCCGAGCTACGGCAGCGGCTTATACTCGCCAGTCTGAGGCTGCGTGTACTTATGCTTGTGGAGCGACGCGCGCTTGCGGCGGATTGCTGCCGCTTCTTGGGAAAAATGACGGTTTTAGTACTTGATGATTTTTTGCTTGTGCTTTTTTCGCTGTCGCTACTTTGAGTTTGCTTTGCTTCAAGCATAGCTAGAAATACACAAATTAAACAAAGAGGCCTAGATTTTTTATGTGCTGCTTTTATTCTGTACTAAAAATTTTTACTTTCATGCTAGATAATCTTAAAGTCACAAGTATGTATTGAAAAAAAAAACGCTTTTTGTAAAGAGTGTAAAAATCCAAAAAAAGAAGTCAAGATTCGAAATGTACCAAAAAATATTGTTAAATGATTAATTGTACGTGAATAGATTTAATTGATTTTTTAATTTTATCGATTTTGAAATTGCAATTTGACACTTTGTAAATCCCTCGAAAGCTTCTTTTAGTTTACTTAATAAGGTGAGGTAAGGGATTAAACGAGAACTTTGGCATCGCAGTTTATACGAATAATGTAACTTTGTAGCGTGTTAAGCACAAAATAGAACTTTGAACAAAGATACGATAAAGTTTTGAAGTACATTAATAAAAATTAATTTTAAGCTTCTACATGCTTCATATCTGTTAATATATTCGTAAAATATTACCATTGAAAAAAGGGTATCATCATTGAAAAAAAAAACATTTCAACTCTAGTTTTATTTTAAGTAGTAAAAGCCGCGTTGTGCTCAGACCTAACCGCGAATCATTGTACACCCTGGCCTCGACTTGACGAAATAACTTATCAATCTTCATTCGATTTGAATGTAAATCAATACCGGCGGACTACGTGATTGCCCGGTAATTGGAAAAAATTCAATCGATCAATATACGCAGCACGTATTTCGCAAGATGGCCCAGACGCTCCGAGTAAAGTTGCGCGGCGATCCGCTCGAGAATTCCTTTTCCGATTGACTTTGCCAGCAATTTCCTTCACTAGTCGTCGATTCGCCTTTTTTTTCCTCGTTGCTGCAGCAGCGCCCTTTATCGGGCAGACTGAAGGGAACATTGAGCAAAACAATAAAAGCTACCTTCGCAAAAAGGTTTTCGAAACGAAATGAACGCTTCTTTTAATGGCTGTCGATCTCTCGAGTACAGTTGAAAAGATTAAACGAGAAGTTTTTGTTCGGAAATTTATTTTTAGAATCTTTTTTTTTTCTCACCGATAAAAGCCTTTCGATGTATAATGCATTTTCCATTTATTACAGCAGCCGGAGAGCGAAGTTTCGTACCCAAACGGTAATTGCGTAACGGTTATATCGCTTATTTGCTTGAAATTTGTGGATTTTCGAGTCGACCTTTTATTTCGAATTGTCATGCCTGGTAGTGGCGCGGAGTTGCGGCAACGTGAAAATCAATAGTTACCGCGCCGCGTGGCCAAGTGGCGCACGCATATCACGCAACCGTTACCAACTGGGTGTTGGCAAGAAACGCGCTTGGATGCTTATGGAATTAAGGTAGCTTGCTTTCCTGGGTATATTATTAACCAATGAGAAATAAAATTTAGTTCAGAAAATTGGATTCGAATTTTACCTCCGTAAGTTTTTAAATTTATTCATTACGTACAGCGGCAAAGGTAAACGCACACGATGCCGTTGGGGTCGTTGAACTTTAATTCATCCCTAACGAGTCTACATTTTCCCAGGGAACTGCTGCAGCTTTACAGACGTCGCGTGACACGTTAGTAATGATCTTCACCCATGTGAGCATTTTTAATGGACCTTTCGCCGTGTACGACTGTACGTTCACGAAATAAAAAAAAAAGAGCTGCACAACGCGGTTATTAGTAAGTTCAGCGAAACGTATTTTCAGCAGATGATTGTTGGCAGCTTGAGTTTTTATTTATCGTGGGCATCTCTCAAGAGGTTTTATTGTTTCTCCGTGCCGTTGCTTTTGAGAGTCAAGTGTCAAATGGCAGGATTAAAGTTTATTGATAAGTGAAGATAAAGTTTTTGATATATTAGTTTCTATATAATAGCTACATACTAACAAGCATTTTCCTAAAATTCCATTTCTAGATGTAAATAACGCAATGCTGTTGTACTTTAACAGGTCCATTCAAGAAAAAATATTAAAATTATAGGGCATGCAAAGTAATTTTAAACGTGAAACTTCAATTTTAATAAAAATATTGGCTTACACAGCGACATTAAGCCTGAATAAAAATTTTACCTACTTATTCACGTACAATTCTATCGTCTCTTTTTGTTGAAAAATTGTTTACAAATCCTTGAGAGCGAATGCTGAATAGATGAAAATTAAAACTTGCGCCGCATTGACTGCGCATGAATGACGATAAAAGTTATGGCCAGTTCAATAATAGGCCGGGGAAAAAGTTTACGCGGTTCTCTCACACTTTTTAATTTAAACACCCTGCGAGTATTTATAATGCACGTACACATCGGGTGTGCAAATGCACAACGAGAAAGTCGGTCAGTGCTGGGGCGTTTGCATTTTCCGCCGGCTAGGCTTCTTTATCTGCGTTAAAATATCTTGCGACTTTCGTCGTCCATATACTTACTCGTCCTTACTCCTCGTCGCGTTAAAATCTTAGGCGCGCGTGTCTGCGATGCGCTGCGGTGTTTCGTGTACTTGTTTCGTGAAATGTAATTGTAGTCAAGGTTTACTGTGTTTTGTGTTTGTATGGAGGTGTGGCTGTTGATTATTTTGGATGTGTAGGAACGTGGAGAAGAAATGTAAGTTTAGAGCGAAAGATTAGTAGACAAAGAAGGACATGATCAAGCCTAAGTAAACAAATTTTATGAGCTTTGTGGTTTTTATGAAAAAAAGCATGATTTTCTTAAAATTTTTGATGAATAAAGTTTTATGCACGATTTTTAATTGTTCATAATTGCGCACGCTCAATTCAGACTTAAAACGACGATTAAAGTAGCTATTTTTAGTTGGTTAAACTACTTGTATTACTTGGAATAATAATTATAGTTAACTCGGAATCCATATTTAAAAGCTAGAGGCATTAGTTTTCTTAGGCATTTAAATTTTTAATTGCAAAAAGTCCAATTCAGTCTAAAACAGGGATAAATCTTTTTACGACTTACGACAGTGTATACCAAAACACTAAGGGATTCTCTAAAAAATCGCGCAAAACTGGTTATATGTTGTCAGGGCGAAAAATGTAAAAGAAAAATTAGCCAAAAATTTGTTCACTCGAAGCCAGAACTGCTCACATGTAATTTGTATATTGAATAGTATAAATGTGCATATCGTATAATACCTCTTTCCGTGTTCCCGCTTGTATTCGCCGCTGTACTTGGACCTATTGCCTACGAGCTCTATTATCTCGGGTATGCTACTAGCAAACATGGCCTGGAAATACAAAACGATAACTGGAGAGAAAGCCGGATGCCTATGCCGCCTGCCGGCCTACCACGGCGGAAAAACAATCGCAGCTGCCTCTGGCGCATGCTCTTGCTGTTTGCTCGCTCGCCGACTCGGAGAAAAAGGCTCGCGGCTCCGCATCGAAAATGAAAGGATCCAAGTACCTTCTCGGGGACGGACCGAGAGCAGGATGAGAGAAGAATCCTAAGCTCGGCGAACGGCGGAATTCGTGTTAATCAAGCGCGGGGGGCGTCGACGCCAGTCGCAGCGCGGCGCCAAGCTGTTACACGTATCGATCGACCAGCTGCAAATTCAATCCCCCGCTCGAAGCCATAGTGTAGACGGCCGCGCCGATTTATCAGTGCCAAACGCATCCGTTCATTTGCTCTCGTGTCGCAGCGCCGGCGCATTCCATTTTAAAGCAGATCGTTCCGTCCAAAGGCCTGGACATTGGCGCTCGCGATGCCATTTCGCTCTTTCGCGAGAAGATGAAAGTTTGCTCTTGAACTGGGTTTTGAATTCGGCAGAAAAATCAAGCTGCCGATTACCGGTTGTTCGAGCCGTTTGCGATGGCTGCTTTTGATGCGGCAAAATGAAGAACTAATTTCAAAATAAAATTGCCAAGTAATTGTGCGACACTTTGCATCCTTTCGCGATTCTATTTTCAAATAAATAAATGTTAAATTAATTCAAAGTATATATTAAATCAATTCACTGGGACTACCATAAGTTAGAAAAAGTATAAAGAAATCTTTGATCTACTGTAACTATAGTCAAGTTGCGCAGTAACTATGTAGGAGCAAACAGCTGCCAATAAGCAGAAATATTTCTAATAAAGATAAAGATTTGGGCTACGAAATACGGCAAAGCATTTGCAAAAATAAAAAAGCGGTAGGAAATTAACTTACTCTAGTTTTTTCTTTTTTTTTTTTAGAAAATTATTTTTAAAGTTTGTTAAAATGAATGACTAAAAACAACTTGTTCTAAAGAGATGTAAAGAATGTATAAAATAAGTTCACAGTCAAATTTTAAAAGCATTTCCGTGATTGAACAAAAGCCATTTTCTCTACAAAAATTTAATTGAAACGTCGATTCGTTATGAAGTCTTTAGCTAATTTACGCTAATTTTGCATTTAAAAATGACAGATTGCTATTATTTATTATTATCAAATAAGTAAATATGTTTGCTTATGAATATTTTACTGTAATGATATTTTATATTTTAAAATGATCTTCCAATAGTTTTTATTCAATTTTGGGCATCAATTTTAGCTCCATCAACAATGGCTTCACTTAAAATACAAGTTAATCAGTAAAATTGGTTAATTTTCTCTCCGGGATTTATATTTTCAATAAACGTACAGATTAAAGAATATGACTTCTTTTTTATAAGCAGATAGTTTTCATTACTATAACGTGCTTTATAATAAATATTCGTAAAGATAAAATATTGTAAGATGAATATTTCGAAGTGTAGCAGGCAATCCTAAATATAAGCGCAAAAGATAAACAAAATATCAACTCATCAAAAATAACTAGATTAGAAGTTAAATTCTGAGGGTCGTCTTAAAAGTAATTAAATTTGGCTCGGTGGAGCTTGTGATTACTTGACGAGATCGACCCTCGTTAGTTCCTAATTCAAAACTAACTAAAACTCTCGGAAATTATATTTTTTTCTGTTAATTGAAAACGCACATTTTTACCTGCAGTCTTAGAAAAGATTGTCATTATTATTTTATTAAATTTTAAATAAGCTCGTGAATGTGTTTTTGTGAGTTTATAATGTGGTACAGTAGAAGAAAAACGAATATTTTTTTTATAGAAATTAAAAGTAAACCAAAGGAGATAACATTTTTCTTTTACTGGGTGATTGTATTTATGGTGATGATGGTCAAGATGTTGGTGCAGTTTTTCAAACAATAAAGTTTGTACTTTATTGTCAGTGATACTTCTAATTGTTTCATGATCTATTTTTATGAATGTGGACGATTGAAGCTTAACTTAACCTGCGAGGCGCGCAATTAGTTGACCTGTCCTGTTTTCAATCGTGCAAATAATGAATATTTAGATTCTACCTTATCAAACAAGAAAGTATGAGATTTTCACAGTGCAGCAAAAAAAAAAATTTTTTGCGGGAAGATATGCGATAAACTATTTGAGTCAAAGGATTCGACGGCCATAAAAGGAAGCAATCTGACAGTTTTCACACACTCACGCATAATTAAGACTGTTAAATATTGTGATAATATGGTAAGCGATTATGAAATATATTAGACAAGATAATTGCGGCAACTCGTCAGCAGCACAATTTTTTTTCAGCATACGCAAAAAACACAGACACACAGACAGAAGAAATAGGATTAAGCTCGCATAAACTTCACAGCTCCTTACTAAAAGTATGCTAAAAGATTATGTTTGCACCTCTAAAGTATTAAGTTACAAGAAGTGTTTTCATTGAGTCATTAAATGATTTTTATACAATAGAAATCAGACGTTAGAAGTGCAGAATTATACCATTTATAAACTTAAATGTAATTAGTCACGACAACTTCACTATACTAGAAAATACAAAACGTAAGTTTCGTTATTCAAGTTTTACAAGTGTTATAAAGTTATTTGCCATTCAGTAAAGAGCTAGTTTGCAACTTTATTTAATAAGTTGACGTGACTTTAAGTTGAAAATGATAGAAAAGGATACATCAAACTTGGTTTGAATAAAATTAGTTCGTGTTACTTTATACAATATACTGTAATTCGAGGAAACTTATTAAAGTTATTCTGAAATAAAATTGATTCTTTAATATGCGATTGTTTTTATTATTTCAATATTTAAAAAATATTTCAATTATTTGACCATATTAACATTTTAGATTTGAGAAAAATGTTGATATCATTTAATGCAGTGAAATCGTTTAGTACAACAAAATTATAGTTTTTCAATAATTAATTTTAAATTAAAATAAAAAAATCATTATTGATATTTTTGAAGTTTGCGTATCCATTTGCTATATTTCAAATCTAAAAAGAATTAAAACACTATACCAGCCATTGCAAAATTTCTAAAATTATTGGTGAATAGTAAGTCAAATTATAAAGTTTCATTGTAAAAACAGTCATAAATGAAAAACATTTATCTATCTAAATTTCGAGCTAAAATAAAATATTCAAAATAATTGTTTAGTTAAGATTTCAGAAAATTGATTAAATTAGCACAAAAATATTTTTGACTAACACTTGTTTTCATAGACAGTTTGTACTTATGCACATTTAATTTATTCGTACGATTAGAATTTTGAAGTGAGAGATTACAGCAAAAGACAGTTTTGATATCAAAAAGTAAAAAAATGCAACTATATTGTTATATCTATACGGTATTGATTAGTATTGAAATATAAAAGCAATATACGTCTTTAGGACGTAACAATGTCAAATCAAAATTTGCAAATTTCATGATTTGATTAATGTAATTAGGAAATTAGATAATTTGAAAATAATGGAACTAAGAAAATAATTACTAGAGTACCGCGGAACCTTACAATTCTTAATAACATTTTTTATCAAACACGCAAAGTAGTAAAAAATCATTGTGGTAAAATTTATGATCTGGTATGTGACCTAAACTAATAATTGACCCACATTGTGCACCACTTGAGATTTCTTCAATAGTGAAATTCTCTAAATGGTATTAACTAAAATAATAATAAAATACAGCCGATAAAAAATAAAAAAAAGTACAGAACGAAAAGACAATAAAAAGAATGGAATATCCAATCAGTTATGTATCAAGTGCACCGTATTAATTTTCTTAGAAGATGTGAGTGTCGTTTTAAAATTGTGTTATAGGAAATGTAGAAAAAAAAAACTGAAGAAACACTCATGTAAATGAATTTTTTTATAAAATATAAATTCTTTAACTTATGCGAGTAAGCGCGAGTTTTTCAAATGTGGGAATAGGAAAATGGGGGAAAAAATAGAAGAATGTCTTCTATAGTACAAAAATTTAAGAGAATAAAAACAGAAATATAATATAGATGTCACATACAAATATTTATATATTCTGTATATTTATATATCATGTGTTTACTATATTTGTACGGAAAAATTTCTTATTTCTTATTTATTCTGCGAGCTGTGAAGATTTTGTTTGCGTTCTATACATTGAAAAGTAGAGACAGAATATTGTAGGAATGAGAAAGAGAGGTTCATGTATATAGATAGGAGTATAAAATACGAGTGTGTAGCAAACAGATATTTTTATAGAATTTTAGCGTTTCGGCTGCTTCGTATTCGATGTCATGCGCAGACAATCTGGAAAAAATATACCTCTTAATAAACAAAAGATATTGTGCCTACAGCTCCTCGACTAAAAATATATTTTCTTTATTTTTAGACCATTTAGAAGATTTTCTTTCGTGAATAAAAAAGCCGGTTATTAAGCATCAATTCGTCTAAAATAATTGTTTTTTTCCATCAAGGAGCTAAAAGAAAAAAAAGAATATCATACTACATATTATACATCTTACAAATGAAATTTTTAACCGTTCGTCTCTCTCTTTAAAAGTAACCCGTTCTCAGAATTGAACCCGCCGAGCAGGGAGAAAATCCATAATTCCCAAGCCTCTGATCCGGAGCAATTTAAAAGTTGGAGCTCGTGGAAAGCTTCTTATATGCAGGTCGTACTTTGCACCGAGGCGGCGCGAGCCTCTCTCGCGTGCAGAGCTCGAGCCTGCTTGGATCTCGGCCAGGAAAGCACGCGAATGGCTCTGCGCCATGTCGCTTTGCGTTATCGATGCGTCTTTCGAATGATACGGCCGCGCTCTTCCAGTTTTTTTCCTCGCCTTTTTTCTTCCCCTCTCCCTTGCGCTGGGCGAAGCGAGAGAGAGCTCGGCACAAAAAAGGGGGCTCTATTTACTCTAGCGGTCTTCTTTCTCGGCAAATAAGTCGGGATTCTTCTCAGATTTCCGGGCTAAATAATGGACTCGAAAGCGCGCGCTTCTTGCGAGTGCCTCGGTTGAAAAGTTTCAAGTTTAATTGCTTGAACATTTTTTTTGAAGATGAGGGTCGACTCTTGGAAGTATAGCTCTCGATCGGAGTAATTAGAAGAAGCGCTTTTGCGGTGCGTGAAGAAAATAAGTGGTAAGATAAGTTGAAAAAAATCAAATTTTCAGGGTGTACATTTACAAACATTGCGTCACACATCAATTAGCTTAAAAAAAAATAGATTAGCAGCTACAGGAGAGAACTACGAAAAAGAAGTATAACGAGACGATTCGAATACGAAGCAACCAAAATGTACCGGGCAACGCCGGATTAAAGTACAATATTAGATATTTATAATAGTGTTAAGGTAGCCAGTGACGACTTTCTTCGTAAGGATCAAAGGGGAAACAAAATAAAAAACAAAAAAAAACTTGTATATACTGTATAGCAATCTCATTGCCGTGAAATAAAAAAAAAATTAAAAAAAAAAAATAAAAAATAAAAGCCCTCGCGCGCAAACGACGCGAGATTGATAACAAAAAATAAAAATATTGTATATTAGCACGAGTCGATGATGACTGTTTCTTTCGAGTATATATATATATTCATTTGAATTCTGATCAAAATCACTGTGCGCGATTTTAAAGCACGAGAGAGACTTGTGATATGGAAGGATATATATGTATCTTTATACACATTTGTACATGGGACTAGTTAAATTGTACACAGAGAAAAAATTATCGGTGGTTGATCGCGCGTCGATTGTATTTATATCCTCTTGGGTGTGATTCATGCTCGAGCGATTTAAAGGATCCCGGAGATATGCGCCTATACAGAATCGTCGCGACCGCGCGCGCTTCTTTTGCGATACAGTTACTTTTTGTCCTGGTCGTCGATTATGCGGGACGGGGTAGCAGCAGGGGGCGAGGTGATTACGGTATTTTTTGTTTTCTTTTTTTCATTGCATTTTTTTCTTCTCTCGCTGAAGAAGATGTCTCGGTTATAGTACAATATGTAAGAGTATAAGGTGGAAGCTTCTTTTAGCAGATGCCTTCTTTGTCGGAGATTATGCTTTCAAAGCTTAAACCTCGCCTTCGTCACTTCTCCGCGAAAGCTGTATTTTTTATTTATTTATTTATTTTTTTGACGTCGATTAAGACTTGCCGTTTCGGAAATTGATAACTCGACCCATTGTTATTTCGTCTCTAAAATAAAGCTTTCGTAGAAAAGGTTATAAGGCCCTTCGTATGCGCGGTACGTCGCACGCAACGTTTCACGCGGGTAAACCATAATTTTCATTTTCCTTTCTGTCTTTTTTTTTATTGCACAACTGGTGCGAGTTACGTATGAAATTCGCCCGGATTGCGCGAAACGTTACGGAGGCCTGCGAGCGAGGCTCCAGTTTGAACGGCGATTTTTCGTCAAATTTAATCGACCGCAGGAATTATTTCCTCGTCGAGCTAAGTTCGCTGAATTGGGGCAGAATAAGTATGAGGAACGCGGTTTATTTTCGAAAGCGAAACTAGATTGCCGTTCAAAGTGAAACGTTCGCATCGTGTCGTCCTCGTGACTCCTTTGGCATTCTGGCGCGCGCTCGAAATCTGCATTTGTTTACCCGTAATGGGACAATCGCGACATCTGATTCCCGTTGCATTAGCAGGTGCGAATACTTTCGAAAGTTAGGTGCGGATTTAGATATTGCTGTCGAATGCGCGCCACAAATTTTCGGCTCATCTCTCTATTTCGGTGATCGAAATTTCCCGTCGTGTAATTGCTATTTGCTCCACAATGTATACGTATTTCTAGAAATTAGCCGAGAAATTACGTTTGCTGCGTTGCCGATGATTTTAGATTCAATTTTAGATGCAAAAGATACGAAGCTTTAGCAATTACCGACGTGCGATGTTCGCGATATGGTCAAACGTGCGAATTAAATAAATTTGCATCTCTGTTGAAGCTATCCTTCTACATCTATAATTAAAATCTGTACTTTGTATCTAGTATATTTATTTCGCGCGTTGATCGCAGAAACAAACACTCGAGAATTTCGAAGAGAGAAAAATGTTTAATTGAACCCGATGACAGAAAAGCGAATTTCGAATTTCTCGAGTGTCCTACCTAAAAATGAATCAGCTCGTATATATCGACGGCATGACCATTGCAATCCAGAAAATCAGAGAGATGAAAAGAGTATAATTTGGAATCGTAAACCCGGAATATCTCGTATATGCACGACTGTGTCGTTCGATTGATATATTATTATAAGTCTCACATAAACTAAAACGTGAAGCGAGAGAGAATGCATAGAATGAGGTGGGCTTACCAAGCCGACGAGTAGAAAAAATACTAGGAATGTGCGGCCGAGTACCGTCTGGCAGTATACGTCGCCGTACCCCACCGTGGACATCGTCACGATCAAGAAGTACACGCAGGTCCAATACGAGAGATGTTGCGGATTCTTGAACTCGAAAGGGTCCCCTGAGTTTTCAAGCTGGGGATCCAAGAAACAGACAACACGACACATCGTGGGTTAGGAATCACTGGCTTTAGCAATCCTTTTGGCCTCCTGATGCCTCTTTCTTTAATAGACCCTTCTCGCTCTTTTTTTTTTTTTTTTGTTTCGTTTCACAATTCGCAAAAATCGAAGCTCGACGTAGACTAGTTACAACTTACGTGATTTTTAATGGCTCGCTGACCTTCTGCATTGCCAGTTTGCAAGCACGAGTGCCGAGGGACTCTGGTAACTTATTGCCAGTAATTTAGCTAAGAACGAGCTGGCTTTATCTAGTTAAAATGTGCACTCGGTTATATACCCTTTATACAAATAAAGTTATTGCAAGCAATGGTTCTACTTGGTTGAGAGTAGTTGAACAATTAGATGCCGTGGAGGAATTAAATATTAAGTTATGTCTTCTCGTAGAAACGCAGATTTTGTTCAATAAATAAATATTATAAATTAACGAAAATTATTCGTCTGTTGTGCAATCTAATTATTCAATAATTCCAACAAATTAAATATTACTTTTTGTCTCTTTTGGCGTTAATTTGTACTTTAAAATTGCTAATCTATTTCAGGTATTCTATCAAATGCTCAAAAGTATCACGGTGCAAAAACTACTCAGCTAAGTGTACGAATTTCTACGACTGAAATGTTCCGAGTCCCTCGTAAAATTTGGCAATGCAGAGGTTAAAAGAACATCCCCACATGGGAATGAAGCTTTTAAAAATTCACATTCTTCAGCAACGCGAAAATCATTACATTCGATCAGAGTTAACGTGAAATTTCTTAAAAGTTGATGAAATGCAATCAAGATTCTTTCACAAAGTGTAGAAAATACGAGTTTTGAAGTTTAATAAAAAGTTTTATATTAAAAAGTGTGATTTTATTCGTTGGATTAGTTGTATCGTAAAATAAATAAACATTTTCGACATAAATCGAATAAACAGAATTCGAGATGAAATTTCTACTGCGCTTTAAAATATCAAATAAATGAAAGAAATGGAAAGGTGAAAAATATTAAATTGGAATATTCATTCCCATGGGTACATTCTTTTTTCACATGTGAAATATCTGTAAAGTAACTTCGTTAAAATAATGTAGTCAAATAATCACTGTTGGTCACATTATAAAGCTATTGAACAAAATAAATAATTATCCCTTTTACTTAAAAGTAAAAACTTAGAAGAGGAAATTTTATCGTCGGAAAAGGTACAAAAAGTCGTAAGCGATTAAAGTTTAATTAAACAAAAAACATGTTTAAAAAATAAAAACGTCGCGCAGAAAAAGCGACGGACTGTTTTCTTTTGAAATCAATGACTGAAAGAAAAAAAGAAACAGGAAAATAATTTTCTTATCGCGAGAAAAGCTCTCTTACCTAAATAATTCGTCTTAACCAACACTCAAAATAGATAACGAAAAGGAAAAAGGGATTCGCCGTACGTACCAAATGAATTATGCCAGCAGCAGTTAACCAGACGGAGATGAATATGGATACGAGTTGAGCAAGGCGAATGGAGCTCGAAATCTTTAGAATGTTTAGGTACTGGAGTATGTCAGGGACCGTCATCAGTCGTAGGGCTCGCAGGAACCTCAGTCCGATCCACGTCCGATCTAGATAAATCGAGACGAAAGACGGTGGTATCGTAAAGTAGTCCACGAATGAATACATCTCCAGCATGAACCACAGCTTGTCACTGGCGGCGATAAACTGTCACGATAAAAGAAACGAGTTACATTCTTTTTCAAGAAATAATTGTTAGTTGTTGTTTATTGCAAGAGTTAGAAATAAGATTCTGTTGTATTTTATATTATTCGTAGTTTAGTATAATACAGAAACAACGAATCTACTAAAGCGCAAAAAAAAAAACATGCAGCATTTTCAAGACCCTATTTACTCGCGTTATTTTCAATCAAAATCAACGTCAGTAAAATGCGGATGGCATTCTATTCGTGGATCCCATTACCCCAGGCGCGTGACGTGAACAGCCTTAATTTTACGAGATGTCGTTATGTTTCGAAAAATCAATTAATACGGATTTAGGTGGGAAACGCGCAGGCACAATGTGTATATACAAACTAGACTTCCATTCGACGAGAGGCTGAGCCTCTTGTCGCGCGCGTAATCAAATGTAGCCGTCGTTAACTTTCGCCCCTCTAATGACACTATTGATGCTTTTTATATTATTTCGGAAACTAGTAAGATGGAGGTGTTTGCTTTTTGTTGAAATTCTATTTATAGACGATTTCAATCTACTTTTAAATACGTTTAAAAGTAATAAATAAAAGTTGCGTTTCCACGGGATTTCAGATTTCCTGCAGTTCAATTCGTCTTACTCCATCTAAAAGTGATTGTAACTTATAATAATACAAGGCCTTTAAAAATCAACTTATCTTATGCGAGATTACAATGCTCTGTTACAATAGAGACATTGTGGTAGAAAAAAATGTTAATGTCTAGGCTAAGCTGTTTAATTACTAATTTTGTAAGTATATAATTCAGTATACACATACGATTTTATACGATTTTTTTTTTTTTTATGGTAACAATAACAAGCTACGAAAAAAGATTCAGTAAAGACGTAAAGGCCGTTAGGCAGAAGCTTCCAACGACGTCGTGAAAAATTTCATCAAGCTCGCCGATTACTTTACATCGGAGACTTTTACTATTATGCACGTGCACAACAGATTGCACATCCTCCATAACTGTTATATATATATTTCTCATCCATTCCCCCTTTCGCCCGGCCCGCGGCTATGTACACCACGCGCCAGGATTACTCCGTCTCGGCCATATACTTACGCGTATAAAAAAGTAGACCATAAAAAATATATTGAAAGCTAAGTCTATCTGCTGAGTAATGTTGTTGCTCCACGTCTGGCAACGCTCCACCTCCTCGCTGTAACATAAAGCAGAGGCGAAATTTTGGTTATTACCCGCAAAGGCCGTAGCTGCGAGCTTTGGCGCGCGCATTTTGAGGCCGGTGTATATACTCTTTGCCTGGAGGGAAATCAGACTGTAACGAGCAAATTAAAAAGCTCTCTAATATACCCTGCGAACCCGGCTGCTTTTACTTCTGAACTAATTTTCGCCGAGGCCATATATCTCCTACTTTTTCATAAGTCTTGCGTGCACATTCGTTGGCTCGTAAGTTTCAGCGAGACCTGATGTGTTTATAACTCGGCAGCGTGCAATTATTGCTGATTCTAGCGCAAAGTGTGCGAAAGTTGCAAGTGGTACCGAGGACGAGCGCGTAAAACAACACTGGACAGATACTTGGAAAGAAATTTAACGGGAGAAAGAGGTTTCTTCTTTAGAAGGAACATTGTTAATTCATTTTTATTAGTTTTGAATTCATAAATTATTTTGTCGACTTATTAAATAATGTGTTTCTAACGGTATAATAATCATTTTTATTTCAACATTTAAGAAATTTATGGCAAAAACATATTATTTCACTTCAACCAGGCTGACATTTCTGTATAATTATATTTATTGGACTGGAATTCAAACAAGCAGGTCATGGTTATTTCCCATCACACTACGTAATTGAAAGTCTGATGCGATTAAACGTCGAAACTTTCGAAATTGTAATTATACGCACTAAATTGAAAATTATGGAATTTTTGAGCGTTTGAAGAACTAATTTATTTTACGTAATTTTGTGGAATATTGTTGTGAAAATTATCACAGTATAAGTTGAAAATAAATAATACAAAAAAGTAATTAGTGAAGTGGCTTGTATATTTACTATTTTTTTTACGAGTTAAAAGAAAATTGATTTAAAGTTGTAATTTTTTTTTTATTTTATTCTCAAATTTTAATTTGCATTATGAAATTCTCTTGGAATTGAAAAACTTTAAAATATAACTAATGTAGAAAGCATATTTTAACCGAGTATAAATGAACCCTTTCAGGCATACGTTTTCATTGAAAAGATGAATTTTTCGTATGTTTCATTTTTATAAATATTTCAAAAATAATATTAGAATGGACTTTTGGGTTGAAATATCTTTTATATTCAACAAAGATTCTTTGATCTTTGCAATTAATTTTTAATTTCAAAGAATGAAAATTAAAAATACATTAAACATTAAAGCTTACAAACGTATAATGCAGGGTAGAATCAAGATTTCAAAGTAAATGCGTCCTTTCTATGTATATTCTATATACGTTTGGTGTTAAATTATAACTGTTAATTAAATTCGCCAATAAAGTGAAAATTTAAACCTCTGTAAAAATACCTTTATGTATCTATATTATCTTATATTTTAACGATTTTACCTTAAACTATTTTTTGAATTAATCTACGAACAATTCGTGAATTTGCAACTGAAAAAATGTTTTCTTTCTTGTAATAAACAAACAAAACAGAAGCTGTGTATTTGAAAACCGATCGATCCTCGCTACACGAGCCGTAGCAGATTCACTTGTCTATACGGCAATAAAAGAAAAGAAGAGAAGAGCGTTCAGTACTGCTGGGTTATTGTCAGGTGATATACTGAATTGACTTGTTGTATGATCGAACGGATCCGTTATCCATACGCAAAATTGTTGAGAAAACTGAGGTGCAAGAGCTTTTCAACCTTACAAGCGTACATTTTTTTTTTTATTTTCTAAGCAGATTTGAACGGTTTTTTCGAAGGACGTTAAAAAAATATTAGCATTAAATTGAAGGTAGTGTTTAATTAACATTCTATTCTAATGTTTTCTATTAGAAATTTACGACAACTCTGTTGTCACGATCTTGACGAAAGCTTGCAACATTGGGCAATACCTCAATTCAGAAACGTCAGTTGGCTGCTATAATGCGTACACACTCAAATTTTGTATTAAAAACTATACTCTAAGGTAAACTTTACCTGGAGGCATCGATGAAGTATATTATAAGCGATGCTATACTAAGGATGAAAACTAGCACCACCTGAAACAAAAACGATAACGATTTTTTAATGAATAATGATAATAAAAAATTTCATCTTTGTAGTATAATAAATAATAGTGAGCAAATATTTTATAATAAATTTTGATACGTTATAAAAAAGGAATTTCAAGGAATAACAATTTTCTACGCGCAAAATCTCTGCTCAAATATCCCTTTGTTTTAAAAGGGACGAGGTCGGGTCGGCTAGACGAGGCGCGGTTTTCTTCGATTTCAATTTTTCTTGAAAGTCCTGCAATGCAAAAAAAAACCAAACCATCGACGATATCAGATTATTATCCGATAAGAATATTGAAAGCAAATTGCATCGCACTTGAAAAATAATCAAACTACCAAAGGACATAATATTTCTTCAATTTAAAAATTCATTTCAGATAAATATTGGAAAATTTATCCACTTTATTTTTAAAGAGCGATAATAACATTTTTTCTGCTTTTCGTTTAGCGCAAAACTTTCTCTGTAACCGTGCGCACCGTCACTCTAATTTTTCCAAGTAAAATGGAAGGAAAAAAGTCACGTAGCATCGAACACAGGCATTGGATTATCCTTTAACGTCCAATCTGCCGAGTTGAAAATTTTAAGGCAACTCCCGGACATTTTACGCCGTTCGCCGGTAGAATTGCAGGCTACGCTCCCAGGAATCTGTATAGAGATACCTGCAGCAGGTGGACTGTTGCGCAGCGCGTTGGATTTCCCGTAGCGACGCGCAAGTCGATGAATACTTCAAAAGTCTCCCGTGCGGCACTCTGCTGCGCAGGCGATAAAATGTTTAATGTTCGAGCGGCAGATTCCAAGACCAGTATGATTTTTTATATTCTCCTTGCTTCCCGCAGAGTTTGTTTACGCGATTGGGTTCGTTATCACGGCTGGGAGAGGCATCGTTTTTCGATAGATGTACATCGATGAGCGGTGTTTGCCCTTTCAAGAAAAAGGTTGTTTGTCAGTCCGAAATTTTCGAAAACTTTTTAATAAATATACTTATATCCGGGTTTTTTTAAGGCGAGGATCAGATCAATGCAGTGAAATGGACTAATGTGATTTGATTTGGTTGGTGCTTCATAAAGCTCTCGTAAAGTTCTCGTATGAAATTTATGACGAAAGTACGATAAAGTACGATAAAATAATTACCTCAAAAGTTATTTTCTTAAGAATTTTTTACATTCTTACATTAATTATTGAATATAATTGACATTAGGTGTTAATTATAATAAACAAGGAAGAGGTATTGATAAAAATACACCGAAATGATCAGCATAACTTCTTAAAATTTTTTAAAATATTTACACATTTTATTACACTTATTATTTACACATTAAAACATTTAAAAAATATTTTGAGCTTTAAATAAATCTCTTGAAACATTATTCAGCTTTAGATTTATTTTATTTATAACACATTTTTACTTGATGGATGCCTCGAAACCACAATGTACATAATCGTTACACGCAAATTAACAAGGCGATTGATGATGGTTGCACTTATTGTAATTGTAGCAATTTAGTTAAAAAAACCAGTACAGAATGTGCAATTTGTAATGCTGATTTATTTATTTATTTATTTATTTATTTATTTATTTATTTATTTATTTATTATGCTGCAAAAGTCAAACATTTTTTTTAACATATAAAATATAGACGCCATCTTTTTCGGTAGCAGCGGATCTCACATCCATAGAGATCCTAATGACGCACAATTTTTTCTCTCGTCAATATTTGATTTCTGCGATGAAGAAGAAGGTGAAGTGGAAGTAAATGAAATCGAATTTGCATAGAGCTCGAAGAAGCGAGGGAATCAAAGCTTGAATGCCTTTTTGCTTCCTCCTAGAGGAAGCATTGTGATAGTAATTTTTGGAGTTGTTCGAAAAACGGTTATAACTGTATTTTAAGGTGTCAGGAACAAGAATAAATGATTTTTGAAAAATGTCTGTATGGATGTG
>UCOL01003342.1:0-19545 GCA_900474335.1 Ormyrus nitidulus | reverse complement strand
TTGCCGACGTGTGCGCGTACGTGCCGGCTAGAGGAGGAACTTTTCGAGTTCCTTTTCTATTATCGAAGGAGTAGCTAAGTTGGCGCGATGTAGGATTTAAACTTTCGGCCGGGGCGCGCATTAAGGTTCGGAAGTGAGCTTCTTATAACCTAAACCATTATTAATTGCTTGAATTTTGCATATAAAAATGGGAAAATATCATGGACGCTAATTAGCCTCTTTATCGCTTTTTGCTTACTTTTCCTTGTGAAAGTGTCTTTGAGCGTTAAATGATATTATAGGTCTGCGTGAGGGAATCAACGGATTCATGGTAAATTTAAGAAAACCTTAATTCATTATAGGGCACAAAGTTGATGTAATTTACAAAATCAAACTACCGACGCGCTAAATTTTTTCTAGACCAAGAAAATAATAAAAATTAACTGAAAAATCAGATTTTTCATTCGCATTATTTTATTTAAATAAAAGTCTCTCGCTTAATCAGATCAAGCATTCAAGCCCGCAGTTCGAACAGAGCCCTTTTAAAACGTTTCCCTCGTTACTTTCCGGCCACACTTTCGCGCGTCTTCGCCTCATTGTTATTTCATACAAAAGACAAAGAGGGTAAGCGGCCGCGCGCGCGACCCGTAAAAAAAAAAAGAAAAAAAAACCTGAGCTCCAGGCGCATCAAAACGATAAACTCGCCGGTTTAAAGTGCTCGGCAGATAGAGCAAACACTCGCTCGCGCTCGAAATGACGCGGCGAAGGGGTGAGCTTGACTCTCTCGAACTCCTCTACGAATGAGGAGAAGAAGAGGAAGAAGGTCGTCTCGTGTGACTCGGGGAAATATATTGTTATGAGGCGCGGGGATTAGATAATTAATGGGCCGAGGTTAAGTGCGCGCCTCGAGAGGTAAGGTTAGACCGGGTTTGCTTTTCCAGAGCTCGTCTTAAGGCGAAGAATCGCGCCAGCTATAGATATAGGAAAGTGAGAGAGTGTTTTAAATTTGCTGGTTGGGCAGAGAGAGAGAGAGAGAGGTTTCTTAATGATGTCATCGCCGTTCGCTTCGCTCGATAGTTCGTCTTGGTCTTTGTAATGAGTTTTTTAAAGTTCTTTTAAGTAAGTTCAGGTGAGTGCATACTGGTGCATTGTGATGCAAGATAGTCGTGAATTTCTTTTAAAAGTGATTTTATTTGTTTTTTTTTTTCGTAAAGATTTGGTTCATTAATTATTGTCAAAAAGTTAAATTATAATGGATGCAACAACAGTTATTAAATATTTATAATTCACGAAAATTTAATTTCAAATTATGAATAAAATAATACACTTTAAGAAGATTATATTCATTATGAACTACTGTTGTGTCTTTATGATTTAATACAAAAGTAAACATTTTTTATTCATGACTAGAATACGAAAATGTCAAATAAAGATGAAGTCACAGCAATCCACTTACATAAATTGTTCCCAGATATTCAAGTACCACATTAATAAATCATTAAGTACCATTCGAATCCGCAACAAAAGCCAATAGACTTCTCGTACTTCGTAATTTTTTCAGCGATAGGAGAAACCAAAGCACACCATACCTTAGCCCAAACTGAAGGACTTTCCGCGTCTTCTGTAATATTAAGAGTAGTCCAACGCAGTATCCTTTGTTTCGCTCCTCCGAGGGTCCTCGCGAGGGTCGCTCCGCAGCTTGGCGAAGGGACGATCTTTATTTACGACGATTGATAGCCCGTCGAGTCTCAAAAATCAGCGAAAATGCTCGAGAGGCGGGTGGATATGAAGGGATTTCGCGAATTCCCTGGGGGACTCTTTCTTCAAATAGATGGATCATTCGGGAGAGAAAAAAAACACACTAAAGCTGCAGATTTCGATTTGACGTAGAATTTTTAATTGACGTGAAAACTGACTGCATTCGGCTCTGAATCTCCCAAAAAAAGCAGCAGGACGCCACGTCTGCGTCTCCTTCGCGCGCATAAATCTCGACGCTAAACGCCCATCAGCAAAGGAACCATCTCGCCGCACGCGCAACACTTCAAAGCACCATGAATCCCTAACCAAAAAAAAAAAACCTCTCCGCTCCCCGCGGCACGACCACCAGGAGCCATAAAGAATTCCGAACGCATCTCCCTCGACTAGACCAGCCTCATCGGCCCTCCCATCGTAAAAAAAAAACCACCGCCACCCAGGAGAAAGTGTCACGGGCGGTGCGAGTAAAAAGAGAGAAAAAGAAAAATATCGCCCCGGAAATTGGCTCTCGCTAAACGCGCGCGCGGAGGGGGAATGTCTCTGATCCGAGCTAATGAGCAATTAGTAGCGGGAGCGGCAGTCGCCGGCTGGCGGCCACATGCGCGAATACGTATGCGCTCGGCGCCGCTCGCACACTGCGGCTACGCGCCGAGGGAAAGCTCCTGAATTGATGGATAATTTCTTGATTATGATTGAGGAGAGAGCGATGATAGCGCAGATAAATTTTCAGCGGGGTGGGGAAGCTGCGCGGTCTCGGGTTGCTGGCAATTTTCAGCGGTTCGAGTGGATTTTAAAGGGGAGCGTTGGAGGGAATGAGAGAAATTTTGTTTTTTTTTTTCGTTTTTAGTAATTTCAGGTGTGGAAAGTATTTGTTGTAGTTTTATTTGTTATAGTATTTCAAACGGTATAAATTGATTTACTGTTTAAATGGAAGATTGATTTTTTTGTTTATAATTAGAAATTTCGAGAAACTGATTGTCAAATCAAATTCGAGACAAGTATTAACTCTATAAAAATGTCCATAAAACTTTTCATTTACGCGAAATGCGTGAAAATTCATCCATACGAAATGGAAACGTTTCGTCGAAAAAAAAAAAACAATCCCGCCCCGTTTGATACTTTCCAATAACATATTTTCAATAAATAAAACTCCGCAGCAAGTGCCGAAAATCCCGAATTCCGGTACACGAGCATCATGCGCTCAATGATCGCAGCATTCACGTTGTATCCGAGAGAGCTGCCTATGACTGATATCCCGAACACGCAGCGAAAGACAGACCCAGAGAGAGAGAGAGAGAGAGAGAGAAAGAGAGGGAGAGAGAGAGAAGGGGGTGAGAGGAGGAAGAGGCGACAGTGGCGGGTTCGAGTGTGCGGCTGCGAGAGTAGCTCGTCGAGTGGTTGGCCCGTATATCAAAGATTTACTGCGCTGGAGAGAGAGAGGGAGGAGCGTCGCCCCGGACAGTCTCGCAAATCACGCCGAAATTCAAAACGACCTTGCCCCCAAGTGTATATACCACGCACACACACCTGCAGCGACGCGTACACAGCAGTCAGCTGGCCCCGAGCTTTCGCTTTAGCTGCACGCCTGCTGGTTCACTCCCGTCACGTGGATTTGGATGTTTTTTTTTTCAACTGGGTATGAGTCTTTTTCGTATTATCGCGTTTCGATTAAAAATAATGTTCTATATTTCTGGTTTGATACGATGATCTGAGTGCTTTATTTCACTTTTTTAATCCTTACTTTCCTAGGATATACATTTTTTTTAAATACATTACAATTTTTCTTAAAACGAGTGATTATTTAGTGTAAGGAAAAAAGTTCTAAAATAACGTCAGCAATACCTCAATCTTCCTCAGCAACAAGCGCCCAAGAAAGCCCTCCCGGCAAAATTGATCGTCTCCCATTAAATCAGCAACGAAAGCATCCGTAACGAGCCGAAAAACAGCGCTTCTCGCGCCTCCTCACACACACGCACACACACCGAATACCGCCGGTGGGCGATTACCTCGTCCGCGGGGCAGGCGAACTCTCGGGGGCGGCGTTTCCGCCGCCGCGCTGCGCTTGACGTCGCGGCCCCGAGGACAGTCGCGCCGAAAGAGCCGCCGGGATACGGGGGCTAATTGGATGTCGGGCCGCGCGATCTTGCGGCCGCCATTTGTCATTCGGGCCCGCGCGTATATGGACCGGCGCCTTCGCGCCCGAGCGCAGCGCGCAGCCGGTCTTTGACTCCATCGCGCCGGATATTATGCGAGGCCGCCGCCGCCGCTGTCGGGAGAGAGAGAGAGAGCGACGTGCTCGGCGTTAATTAAAAGGAAGCGAGGGCTGGCTGCCAATTTTTTGGGAAGGAGAGAGCGGGTTTTGGTGCGCTGCCGGGTTGATTATTAATTGTGGTCGCGATCAAAATTGATGGAGTGAGGTAGGTGAGGATTATTGAGAGTTAGTCAATTGACGAGGTCGTATTTCTTTTTATATTACGTGGGTGAAAAATAAAAGATTTTCCAGAATTTGAATGAATGAAAAATACAAAAATGTGAGTTAGCTGTGATAAACATCGCTGAAATATTTTTTCGGTATTAGTTACTATTGATATCAGTAATCCGCATCAATTTGTAAATTTATAAAGTTTTCGACAATGCAATTCTGTTTCCAATTTAATTGAAATGCATATTTGTGCACGCTCGAGCTGCTCATTAAAAAAAAAATGAATTAGTAATAGATTATTCCAGTATATTATAACGCTTATATCTATTTGAACAAACTCCAGTCATCGATATCGTTTCTTCAACATCCTCACCTTTTTTCAAGCACTTACTAGACCGCAAAAATTTAAAACCCCTTTACAATTTCCACCAATCGATCGGCTTCGTAGCAAACCTCCCTCCTCCTCCCCGGCCTTTCCAACCCAGCCTCATTCAACAACGCGATCTACGCAAAATCGCCAAGCAACAGTCAGCGACCCAGATACGCTCCTCCGCCTCCTCTCTCCGCAGGATCCTCCCAGCATTAAGGGCCGAAGAATGGACGCACGGCCCGGAGGCGATAGCCTCGCGATTGAGCCGCGACGCGGCGACGAGAGAGAGAGAAAACCCGGCCTTTGTCATCTCCTCGTGGCCGCGGGCGAATGCATCCGCCTCTTCTTCCGTCTGTGCAGTCCTCGCCTTTTTCCCTCCCCCGGATCGCCCGCGGGGCCTTCGGGAAAATCTTCGGAGCTGGACTCTCTGCCGCTTTCAATCGGTGCAGCCCAGACGACCCGACGACCGTCTCTTGTACTCGTTAAAGGGAAAGAATCGAGAGAGGGAGAGTCTCCGCGCATCGGAGAGAGGCGGAAGTTGAAAATTGAGCTTTGAGCGGAGAGAAGTCGCCGAGAAGCCGATTGTTACCTGCTGCAGTATAAGAAGATCGGTTGTAATTGGGTGTTGCTCGATCGGCTTCGAATCGGATTGAATTTTGTGCAGGTAGATTGAATCGTTGTCTTCTGCTTAATGACGGCTCGGAGATTGTATTTCCCTCTCGAAAGAGCGATATGCATTACTTTAGGTCACTTGTTGGAACGCACATTAATATGAGGATTTCTATTGCTTGTTAGGGAAGCCGTAAAATCAAGACACTTTATGAGATATTCCCTTAATATTTCAAAATTAAAGTTTACCATCCATAAATCTACTCGATATATGCGTGCTTACAAATACTCGTATCGCATGCACGCTTAATGGAGCATTGAACCAAGAACGATGATTGTTCTCCGAAACTTTTAAAGCGAGATGTAAGCGAAATAAAGCAATTTTATCATATTATTACAAAACTTATACTCCCGCTTCGAAAAAGGAAAACTTTGTAACCATAGCCGTAATACATCTATTGCAGCATCGACAGGCGGACGTATCCGTATCCAAGCCGACAGGCGCGATTTACAAAGCTCTCCCGGAAAAAAAAAAGAATCGCGCCTTTCATCACCGCCGTTTCGCAATGAATTAAACTTCTCCCCGGAAAAAGCCCCGGCCCAGGCTGCGGAAATTGATCGGCGGCTCTGCGAGCACAAGGTGCGAATTTTTCATAGCCGCCCGATACTCTCTCTCTCTCTCTCTCTCTCGCGCGCCGCGCGTAAATTAAATGCTCGCGCGCTCGAGTTTGGCAAATCGAACAGGCCCGAGCAGGGGGGGTGTGGCAAGACGCGCAGCTGCGGAGGCGGGAGACATCTGTCATGCACGCGCTCTCTCGCATTCGCGGCGCGGTTCGCGGTATACCTGTACGTTACAGTGTAACGCACGCAATTTCCAGAGCTTGACGTCGATCGATGGAGTTCGCGGCGCATTTACCACCGACGAAAGGAGGATCAAGACGTTGCGCATAATTTTTCAAACCCGAACGATGTCTTCCCTCGCGCGAACGCGTAATAGTCCGCTGGATTGTGGGGGGGAATGTCGCTCGACTGCGGGTACGAGATTTTCTCTGTTTTTTGGAAAGGGGGACCGGTTTGCTATTTCTTCGCTCGAGAAGCTTAAAACGAACGGAAAAGTAAGAATCGCTTGTTTATTCTTCACCTTTGAAATCATTGAATTCTGCCCCCTTCGCGAGGCGCACTTTTAAGCTCGGCAAAACGCACAATATCCGGAATTTCTAACGATCCGCCTTCTCCGCCCGAAGGTACTTTACAACTTAAGAAGCTGCGGGCAATAAAATTGAAAACCGAATTTATTCCTCAAAGCGGCCGTAAAAGCGCGCGCGGCAATCTCCTTTGACTACCGCGAGCGCGCGCGCGCGCTCATTCAGACTCGGTCGCGCTAAAGCGCGATTGCGACTCGGCATAAATTTTATCCCGAGGCCGCCGCCGCCGCCCCCGCGCTCGCTTCCTCATCTCCAATTGAAATTCTCTCGTTCGCCGGCGAATCGCGGAAGAAAGCTCGCAGCTGCCCGACGGGACGCACTCGGGGGGTACAGAGAGAGAGAGAGGGAGAGACAATCCGACGTCCGCAGGAACTATAAGGAATCCGCGGGAACGGCAGACAAAGGAGGCCGGAGAGGAACGAGAGAGGCGCGAAGGATCCAGAAGAACCAATATGTAGTCCTGCGCGAAGGTGTGTATATATACCAGTGAGGGGAGGGCAGTGGAGGAGGCTGGGGGGGAAAGAGGTTTCTCTACCTTTTGTTACTTGTTAGTGACTTTTATCTGGCTCGGCTCTCTCTCTCTCTCGCCTGGGGTATTCGATTTATCTCGCGCGAGGCCCTTTATCTTTCGACTGCGGCCCCACGTGTTTTACCTATCTTCGCTTACTTTTCATTCTCCTCTTTCTCTCTCCTTTCCTCTGTCTTCCGGGCTGTAATTGTTCTTTCGCCTTTTTTTTTCTTCTTTTCGAACCGGCTGCAGAAGTGGATAGTCCGACTGGCGAGCTCTTTGTTTACCGGTAAATCATTTTACGGGCTTCGTCTTGCGGGCGATCTTTTTTCGTAACCTGTTACCGACTTATAATCCGGTTATTTTGTCGAAAAACAATTCATTTTGGTTTAATTAAATAAGAATGAGTATATAGTTCTTGAATGTGAATTATAAAAAAAGTATATGCTATTGGAGGCAATTGCGAAATCAACCAGATAAAAATTGTTGCCGCTCAAATTTGTCCTTATTTTCTTCGTTAACTAAGTAAACAGAAAAAACAATTTTAAAATTTCCCTTCAAGAGAAAAACTTCAACCGTCCCGCAGCCATTAAAAGAGATCCCCGTCTTTTTTTCTAGGATCCGCAGCCAGCAGTTTTGCCCGCGGCAGCCGGGAGGACGCTCAAAGTCCGTCGTCGGCGCGGCGAAAGGGGAACTTATTCGGATTTCGAAGCCCCGTAGGCAAACTTCCACCTTCCCTCGTTCTCGCCTCCGCCGGTGTAACGTCCCTCGGCTGTATCTTCCGATCTTTTGGCATCTGGCACGAGGGAGAATATCAAGAGGAACGGCGGCGAAACTTCTTCTGTAAACGCTGGGAACGATCGCACTCTCTCTCTCTCTGGCTCTCCTCCCGGCTCGATGTGCAGCCGAGTTGCGGATTCCAGTTTATATCGGAAAGAGTTGGCTTACTTTGGGAAAATAGTGCGGTTCCCGGATTAAAAAAAAAAGGCGGGATGCGCGCTGGTTTAACGACTATTTTATTTATTTCGGAATGTAGTTTGGTGAAATTTTTGAAAAGCTTTTAAATCTTAAAATAATTAAGTTTTATAAATTATTTGTAACTTACGATATACTTATACAGTGAGAAATGTTCGAAGAGTTTCTTTGCTCACCTGTATTATTAAAATATTATCTAAAAGAATAAAGTACTATTTAAAAGAATTGATCCCAAAGTCGTTAGATTTATGTTTCGCAATTTACAAAAATCGGGGTCAAAACTCGAAAGCCAAATCGAAAAAAGGACTCGGCAGTTTCCCGAACATATCCGCCCAACTCTCCTCCTCCTACGGCACTGCGTCAATCCCTTTTGGCCGTGGAAGCCAAAGTAATAAAACCCTGAGCGTACACGATTAATAATTAATCGGCCAAGCGAGAAAGCTCGCGAAAGAAGAAGGCCGGGGCAGGGCGGAAAGAGAGAGAGAGAGAGAGAGAGAGAGAGAGAGAGAGAGAGAGAGAGAGAGAGAGAGTTAGATCCGGCGCTTTATACGCGGCGAGGAGAAGGCAATCAGTTTGAATTGCGAAAGTATATCTCCGCGAGCTCCGAGCTCTTCCTCTAGCCGCCCCGTTAATGGAGGCCGCAAGCTCATCTCTCTCTCTCTCTCTCCTTCTCATCTGCAATTCATTTTCCAAACGAATTTAGAAGCCGCCGTAAGCGAGCGACAGAAGGAGGCGCAACCGCAAGCGTCGAAAAGAAAAGAAGGCGCGAGGGAGCGGAGAAAACTTGCGACGGAGGCATTTGTTATGCGTGAGTGGCGACCACCGCTGGAGCCGAACTTGCGGAAACGAGGGTGACGCGCGACTCGACGACTCGACTGTGTATCAAAGGAAAAAGGAAAACTTGCGTAAGAGATAAAGGGGTGGGGATGGGGCGGCGGAGAGAATAAAGTTTTTAGATTAGGCTTTAATTAATTTTATGCGGGATGACAATTGCTACGTCGCGGCCACAAAGGGGGAGATAAAACAATGCCGCGGAGTGTGGAAGGAAGCCAAGATACAATGAAAGAATTATTGGGAAAAAAGCGTCAGGGGTGTCTTCTATTATCTGATACATTTTTTTAATGTAAACAAGGAAATTTCGAAGTTCGAACATGATAAAGTGAGTTTCAAATAATTTTAGTCTTGTTGAGTATATTTATATACAAAGTTTTGAGAATAATTAAAGATTTACATCCGCCGATTTTCAAAACGAAATCATGAATTTTCAAAAATGATTTAATTTCAGATTCTGTTCTTTTACAATTTTAGCCAAAAATCCAGCAGAAGACCTAAACCGGCCGACATACAGTTAACAGATCAGCTCAGACTGGTGGCTCTGAGAAAATAAGAGTCGCGGTGGCGAATCATCGTCGCCGTCGGGGCGCGAGAGAGAAAGTAAAAATTCGAGGGCTTGGCGCGCGGAGCGGAAGAGAAAGGGGGAGGCTCGGGAAAACTCTCTCTCATTCTCCTCCTCGCTTTCGAGGCGGGAACGGGGTTAGGCGAAAAAATAAAAGCCACAGTCGGGGGGGAGAGAAGCGCAACTTTTACTTATCGCGCCTCGGGCTGAATCTAAATGCTCGCGATGCATCTGTTCTTCCTTTTCTTCGTCGTCGCGCTTAAGTGCATGCCAAGGGTATAAATAGAAAGAGAGCGAAAGAGAGAGAGAGAGAGAGAGAGAGAGAAAGGGAAGGCGTTGAACAAGAACAAGGCCAGATTGAAGCACAATTTATTTGAGATCGAGACTGCGGAGGGAGAGGTTGCTTGGGAACTGCCGGAAACGTGACTGGGATTTGCCGCTGCGAAATTCCGACGTTTGAATTCTCGCGCTGTCTCTCGGCAAGCTCCATTCCGCTTCCTCTCCCCCGGCGCGACGAGTTATTTTATTTTCCGTGAAATTAGCGAAAATTTGTCCCGATGAATAACTCGCGCGCGCGCATTTTCGCGTTAATTCGAACGCGCGTTTCCCCGGCGCTTGGCGCAATCGGCGAATTCCACGGGGTTACGTTATAAAGAGCTCGAAAATTTTCGGCCCGATTTAACGAATGTTTATCGGCGATTTTTATCTGGGGGGTGGGAGAGGTTGGCAGTCACGTTTTCTGAGCCATTTGATACGCGCACACGATATTCGCCGATAATATCTTCGAAATATCGTAAAAAAGCCGAGGAAAGGAGAAGAAAAATACCGGGAGTCGCAGAGGGACCGCCGGGAGAGCGGATGGAAAAGTCGATATAGAGGTTCGAGTCCTCCCGCCTCTACATTTATGGCGCGGGGGGAGGATCTCGCCGTGTCTCGAGTTGCATTCGGCACGTGCGACCTTCAAAGATAGAATTCCCTGATTTTTATAAAATAAAGTGGATTTTGAAATTCTTATTGGAAAATATTCAACCGAAATGCAAAGTAAATTGAATCCTTTTCAATTTAATACTGCCGTCGAACGTAAGCCGCTTTAATAATTTTTATTTTGAATTTTCTGTTCTATGCATTGCGCTTGATGGAATAAAAATTGATATTTTATAAACTTTCTTTGGCGACATTTATGTAATGTTTAATATAATGTAATGTAATATAATACTCAAAATATACCTCTATTTAGTTTCTTTTGCTTTATTACCCTAAAAATTACTTCAATTTATCACTCTAAAGAATAAAATCATCTACAGTGATAATTTTCTCCTAAAATAAAATACCGCCCTTAACCTTTCCTTTCCAATAGGGCTCGAACTTGGACGCGGCAACATTTTGGAAATCGATATCGGGAGGCGCGCGCGCGACCTTGATTGAAGAGCCGGCGACGCGGAATAAAGAGTTTTCCCGCTGCGATCTAGTCGAGAAGAAAATATATACGACAGGCGGCGAGGAAAAGAAGCAGCGGCTAGGCGACCGTTTCCCCGGGACCTCGAATTTATTTCGATCTTCTCGCCAGGAGGGACAAAGGAAAATGTATACCGAGAATTACGGAGTTGCGTATTACGTATTTATGAGAATATGCGGGGCAACTCTTGATGATTTCCTGAGTAGTTAAGTTGCGAGGGAGAGCCGGGAAATAACGGCTAGTGTTTATGGTAAGAATGATATTTATTACACTGTCTTATCAAAAAATATAGTTTCCATTTGTTTTCTTTTACTTTTATTTTGAAAAGTATGAACAGAATTCATTTGTAAGTTTTTTAAAGTCGGTCGAAGAAGGTCAGCAAAAAATGGAATATTTATACAATAGAATACTTGAAAAGTGGAATAAGAAATAATAAGAAGTACTTGACGTTTTCTCTTCTCATGAAAATTGAAAAATTCAATAAGCTACATAATTTGTATACGAATGAAATTTCTTGCATAAAATTGTCAAAAGACATAAAATAAGCCTCTGCAGGTTTTTTCCAGACTACGAATTCTCAATAACAAATGCAGTCTGATTTAATTCTGCGTTGGCTTCCTTTTTCGCAACAGAATCTACAAAAAAAAAAAAAATAACTAAACAAAAATAACCGTTGATCTTTACTGCTTACTTAAGTAATCGGAGTTCTTTCCCGGAAGAATAAAAATTGCTCGTCGCAAAAGTGACTAAAGTTATAATTGATGATCCATTAATGTCAGTCGTATATTTCATTAGTAATCTGCGATACTTATTACTGATCATTAAGATTTATAAGCAAATGTAACAGTTAAAAGGGAATATATATTGGCAGCTGTAAAATCAATAAAACCAACATTTGCCAAAGAGACGAATCCGCATTTTAATTACATTTGTTCGCGGCCAATTTTTCCTCTCTCAACATTCCGAAAAACGATCAGCCGCTCGCGAGGAATCGAAATTCCAATCAGTCCCACCGCGCTCCAAGTCGGAAACATCGCGAATAATCACCTCATCAGCCCCCCCTCTCGCGCCGCTCGTTACCAAAACCTCTCGTCCTCTCTCGGCGTCGACGCTCCGTCCTCGTTACTCTTCATCTGCAGCCACTGGTCGCCGGGGCGTCGACGTCGTCCCCGCGCTTTAACGCGCCGATGATGGTGAAATATCGCTTAGACAACGGGCCGGCATCCTCGCGGTCGCGCGGCAAGATAAACGAGCGCTTATAAGGCGCGCTCGCGCGAGGGTGCGAAAAAAGGCGGCGCGGCTCGCGCTCTCTCGCCTCCGGCTGGAGGGGGGGGAAAGGGGGCGGCAACGGCTATTACTTCGCCGCGGGGATAAACGGCAGACGCCTTGACAAACGATTACCGCGCGCCGCTGGGAAAAGTATAAGAAAAACACACCGGCGCGCTAAATCATAAGCCGCGCGCGCCGCTGTAATTTCCGAGACACGCGACTACCGCCGTCGCTGCAATTCTGAGGAGGAAGGACTCGATGAAGGTAAAAGTAATAAAGGCGAGAGAGCCCCGAGTGCAGGGGGTTTCTTTTATTTGCCGGTGGTGTCAGCGACTGCCGTCTTCGGGGCGAAGGGTAAATAAATGAACGATGAACATTAATTGCGGATTTACGATGTGGCAGTTATTGGCGGATTACTTAATTTACGAGATTTTTTTTTTATGTTGATGATTTATGATTCTTCGGATCGAAAGTAATTGTGCATGATTATCGAGACGAGTTATGGAGGTTTAGCTTATGATTCATTGAAAAATATTTTTTTTTCTTTTTAATAAATATTATTTAACTTTAAAAGTAACCGAGAGATTAAATTTTCCCCGAAAAATTGGCTATAATTCATTCCGCGTTAAACTTAAAAAAAAATCCCGTAATTACGCGAAACTCGCTAAAGCAGCTAATAATTCCTCTTTATAATTTACAAGTACATCCCCGCTTCCTCAAAACTCTCCGATCCTTCTTCATTCGGGCCAATAACGAGCGTCGCGGGGCAGATACCCCGGCTGTAAAAAGTAAACGATGTCGGTCGCGCATTAAGTTGGCAATAAACCATAAATTACCGTTTTCTGTTCGCAGTTTGCTGAAACTAATAGCGGCGCGGCGCGTAAAAAGGAGGGACGAGATAACGCCGGCGCGGTTCCCCCCCCCCCCCCCGTGTCTGCCCCTTATACCCGGAAAAAACGCCGGATGATTACGTTTATTCTCGCGCGACTCTTCCCGGTATAAAGTATGATGCGCCCGCCGAGTTTATCGTAATTCCGCTTTGATTTGCAATGTTTACGGTAAGTACATTGTACGATGAGGAAGCGAATTAAGGGTTTACGATTTCCGGGGGCTTCGCTACTTGCGCGTCATTAGCGAGTATACGGAGAAGAACTGCGATGGAGGAAGTTGTATATTGCTCTAATTCGAGCAATTATTTCGTTTATTGTTTAATTGCGATTTGAAGGAAATAAATCAGACGGGTGGAAATGGCCCGAGTTGCAAAGTATTTTCTTATTTCATTAAAACAAGAGCTCATTCCTAAATTTGGAGCTCGTATGTATAACGTGATTTTAATTTCTAGGTCAAGTTAAATAATCTGCTACTACAACGTGAAGATGGGAATTCAAATGCTCGGAAACTCATTGCTCCGGCATCTTAATCCAAGTTTATTCCCTGGCAGAAGCGAAACTTTTTCCCCAGATTTATGGCGTTAATTATTTTATTACCACCCCCATATTCTTCGAAATTCACACCGACGCAATCGCGCACTAATTAATTAAAGCCAACTGTTACCAAAAGTATTTTCTTTCAACGAAAAATCCCGACTTATATATATTCATCGTCGGATATACAAAACTAAAGCCACGGAGTAAAGGAGCTCTATCTTTCTCACGTGACCGCGGACGGCGCACAACAAAAATATCAGCGGGGGCAGCCGTAGCAAAAGCTGCGCGGAATTCTGATTATATTCCGCAGCCGACTTAAGAAGTCCCTTGGCAAGGCAAAATCCGCGAAGCTCACCGAGCAAAGCTGAGCTCGCGAACAAAAATACCCGGCAGAGAGAGAAGCGCAGGAACGAACGAGCTGCCGCGACCGCGCGCCTGATAACAGAGAGAGAGAGAGAGAGAGCTGCTCCCCAAAGTTTTTGCGCGAATTACGCGACGAGTTCCTCCTCTTTTTCGGCCTCCCCCCCGGAGCGAAAGAGCGAGAATCACGCGGATGTTCGCGAGGCAAGAGAGGAGCGCCGCGGCAGCGATTATTCCCTAAGGCTTCCGCTGCGACTGATTTCATTTCCAGACGAGAGAACTAGAGAGAGAGAGAGAGGTGCCTGCTGGAATTTCAACTGCAGAAGGCATTAACAGGCCGGGTCGCGACCTACTTTCGCCCTCCGTCGCGTGATAAAAGCGCACTTTGTTCCCGGGATTCCCCCAGTTCTTTCTCGCGGCGCGAAAATGAGTTTGCTCGAGCGGAGTCCGGGGTGCAAAAAAAAAAAGAAAGAAAAAAATTCATCAAGACCCGCGAACAAGTACGCACGTCTGAGCTCCCTCTCTCTCCGAATGTGGGTCGCAGCCTCGAAATGGGATTCCGAGGAAGTAGGCGTCGCTTCCCGGCGCCCCGTTTAAAATTAAAAAAGTAATCGGGGGAAAGGAGTCAATTAGTCGGGATAAATCCCGCGAACGAATCTCCGCGCGAATATATCCCTCGAGGCTCGAGTTAGCTCGGCTCCTCGATCGCGGCTTCAACGCGCCCGCCCGCGTCTTCTTTCGCGCGCGGCTGTACGCGCGACGTGTGTGTGTGTGTGTGTGTGGGTGCGCGGGTAAAGTGTACTTTCCGAGTACTTACCGCCTCGGCGTTTCTCGTTTCCCGCGCACTTTCACTCTTTGATCGCTTATTCTCCCCCGGCGCGCGGCTTTCCCAGTTTTCTTTCGCCTCTTTTCGCGCCGCGCGAGAGATGCTCCCCCCGTCGATTTTATTAGAGATTTATTTTGAGTGGAAAATTAGCGGCGAGCGTCGGGGCTTGGAAGTTTTTATTCGCGAGTGTACTTCGACGATGAGAAAATGGGGTTTATCCTTCGGAAATGGAAACGTTAAGGAATCTATTGCGTGTGAATCTTTTTTATAGGAATATATTTAGATTGTATACTGCTTATGAAAAGTCGCTGGTTTATCTTATAAATATTCTAATGAAGGAGATTTCAGGGCTTAAAAGCTTTTAACTTTATCACTTGTTCTGCTTATCAGAAATTCTAAAAAACTCGAATGAATTTTGTGGAATATAATTTCTTATTATAAAAGAAAATTAATAATCTTTTTGCCGATGGAACCGCCATAATTTTGACGAGAAAAACATTATTATTAAAAAAAAAAAAGACGCACAACGCTCGGAGAAGGCACATCGGCGAACATCATAAATCGCCTCCTTATAAACAATAAGCCATTGTCGCGCGGCGGGGGGAAATTCAAACGCGGCAACAAGGCGCATCAATTTAATTAGCGAGAAGCGGAAGCCATTGCGCGGGCCGCAATCTCGGCGTGCACTCCTCATTTCTCCCTCGCGTTGCGTCCACCCACGGCCGGCTCTCCGTCCTCGCTGCCCAGTTTATAGAAGCTCGACACGATCCTACCGATAATCGCGAGTCGCGCGGTTACTTTGCGGCGTCGAGTCACGCGAAGGCGACGACAGCGGAGCTCCTGCACGCAACGGGTCGTTGTTACGCAGCGGCGCCGTGAGAGTCTCGCGGAGGCACGCACTCGCGAGTCCGCCGCCGAGAGCCCCGGAAGGTTGAGGCGATGCCGTTGTGGAAATAGGAGGTGCCGCGAATTAATGGCCTAGCGGGGTAATAGATTTCGAGAGCTGCGCGCGATTGTTTGCTTCGGCTTTTTTGTTTCTGGACGGCGAGATCGCGAGGGGGGAGGAACTGTGTTAGAAGTTTAGATCGCGAATTAAAGGCGAGAGGAATGTCCATTTTGTGAGAATGTATTCGATAAATTACTAATAAAATTTTATCGTGAATATTGCAAATTCTTTTTCATTTATTCATGTTCTAAATTTTTATTCGTCGGCATTTGCATATGTAGAAATAAATTTTCGCACCTTTAGTGTTAGCTTTAAAATTTGAGTGATTGCCAAATTAACCCTAGCAAGAAAACTGTCATAATTTTGAAAATTTATTTGTCAAGTTCAAGAACAATCCCTACTTCCCTCAAACGACCTGCATCGCTCTGTACGTTTACGCGACTATTTTCACTGCTTATCGCGCGACTGAGAAAAATTTCGCAAAGGGCGGTAAACTTAACCGTCCTCGCGCTCAAAACTATATCGCGCGTCTCAGTCGTAATGGATCTTCTCAATTTTTAACTGCCGAGATCTCGCGGCGGTGTTCCGTCGGCTACAATAGTCCCTCGAAGGCGAATCCGCATAATGACGAGTCCGTCGCTTTATTATTCCCCTATATCACTGCTATTTATTACGATCACTCGCGGTTGTATATCAGTCCTGAAATTTACGACCAACGTCTCGGGAGGAATGAATGCGCGGAGGTCATAGGAAATATTAAAATGGCCGCTGCGAAGGAATGCGTACTGCGCATTCAAATTTGAAGCTGTTTTTTCCGCAGCGTCGCCGTTCACGACTCTCTCTCTCTCTCTCTCTCTTTCGGAGCTAAAGGGCATTGTGCGGATGTGCATATTTGTTTTTATGCCCTGCCTTATGAAAGTTAGCTTAGAACGCTGTAAATCTCGGGATAAAATCAGATTGAAATCTTACGTGCTCTGATTCATACGGTTAAATACTGTCGATAAAAAGTTCAGCGTCGGAGTTTTTCAAATGGTTCATAAAACGTTTATTCGATAGAGGGGGGAAGGATACTGCAGTTCGCGCTGCGATTATTTATCGTGCCTTCGGAGCAAGCATGTGCGAAGGTAAAATATTAATCACGTACCACTGGTGTAATATTTATTTATTATATGCTTGTAAATAAAAGGATACGTTAACAACAATTTATTTGTAGATTCAAGAAATTGAAGTTAATCGTGCTTGGGAAAACAATCGCTGATGACAAAAAAGACGCCACCGAAGTCAAACAGCCAATATCCACCCTCGTTAATCTTCAATACATTTCCCCGCAAAACGCATCAGCACCAACAAAAGTCGCGAAAAGCAAAAGCGACGAAGCTCGCAATCGCAAAAGACACATCGGCCCACAGATAACGCAGGAGGATGCGCCGGCCGTTATTAGTCGCCGCCAAGATAAGGAGTCCTTGAAAAGCTGCGAGGGCGGGCGGACCTGCGCACGCGACTCCGCGGCGTATAATACGCGCAGCTCGCGCGCGCAAACGATGCGTTTTAAATGATAAAGGAGCCATTTGATTGTCCGTAACTGCGGTTATTACTTTGAGTAATTGAGGAAGGATCGAACGGCTAACCGATAGCGTTTTCATTTATCATTGCTTAATTATCCTCGAGGAATGAGTCGAGAATTAATCGAGCCTCCTTGACGTTTTGCGCCTCGTTGAATTGCAGAGGGCAAAAATTGTTGCGGGAAATTGCGTTGAATGAGATTTAATAAGAAACAATTCCAAGTTTTTTCCCTCCCAAAGGTTTGAATAATTTTTTTTACAAAAGTATCCGGGAACAATGGAGTATCGAATAGGAAGTCAAGAAAGTAGAAGGGGCAAATACCCTCGGCTATCTAGAATCTCCCCAGTTGACAAAAAGCAAAGGAGAGCGAGACCCGGAGAATATTCTAGCGAAAAAAAATCCAGGAGACGGGAGAGAAAGAGAAATAGAAAATGAATAGATATAGATAAATAGATAGAAAGCCGAGGAGAGAGGAGAGACATGCCGGGAGAAAAAGTGAGGCCAAGCGAGAGAGAGAGAGAGAGAGAGAGAGAGAGAGACAAGGAGGAGGGAAGGCTTACGCAGACTTTTCATTCGCGAATCCTTTCTTGGCGCAGCGCCGAAGGGTCTCCGAGCGAGATAGAGGATCCTCCGCTCTCGTTATGGATTCCAGGCGAGGTATTGCATTACGTTTCAGCTTGGCGCAAGCCGCCGAGAGAGAGAGAGAGCGAGAGAGAAAGGAGACACGAAGTCATTGGCGTCGTCGCGCGAATCCTTTGATCCTTTAAGCCAGAAATACCAAACGCGGCGCCGCGGCCCTTTTCACAGTTACCGGATATTAAAAAATGGATATATTTGCCGAGATTCCGGGCACGTTTGCATGTGGCTGCGAAATTATTGAGAATACGTCGATGCCGGGAGCTGCTTTCTCTCTCTCTCTTTCTCTCTCTGCGCACGACGGGGAAAAGGGCGCGGGAGAGGTTCGCCTGCTTCCTTTTTTGTATAGGCGAATTTTTGCGGAGAGTTAATAAGGGGAGCTCGGATTACTGACTCGAATTTAAAAGCGTGTTTCTTGCGCCGTTCGCGCGAATTTGAAAGGAGAGGCCGTCATTTGCATCTTATGCGAAATGCTGAATTATTTATGGATCCGCTGCTCGCTTTATAGGAAATTTTATCCGGGGCTGAAGTAAGTTGACGTAAACGAAAGTTCGAAAGTTTGGTTATTAGATAAACATTAGAAAGTATAATCTTAGGTTAATCGTATATTTGTACAGTATTTGATTTGGATATTAAATATAAAGATACCTTTTTATTTATAAAGTTTATTGAAATTACATTACACTATATACAAAAGAAATGTACTGTTTATCGTATTTCCAATAGTTTACTAAAATTTCATCAATTTAATTCTGGAAATAAAGAACTGCGGTGTCGATAAATCAACATTTAGAAAAAATATCCTCCCTAAATACAATAAGTAGACATTTATTGGCACTTGATAAAATATTTAGTTGGGTAAAACACGACAGCTTTCATTAAAATAAATTTTAATCAATGCTGCGCACGTATTTGGCCCAACTAAACAGTGAAATATTTAGTTAGAACAAACACGTTCGGAGCATTGATTAAAATTTATTTTAATGAAACAGCCATCAAGTCGATCTAACTAAATATTTTATTGAGCAGGCCTATAAACACGTGTTTATTTCATTGAAAAACGTTTAATTAATCTTTATTTTCTTAACTAGTACAACAAAGATTTAAAAATTTCCACACAATTTTAAATGCAAATTTCCGATTAATTTTATCAAATTGTTTAAAATTTCTACTAAGATTTTCGATTTTATTTATCTACCGTATCTTTATACTGGATGATTAAACTTTCCATATATGCGATAGATCGAGCGGTAGATAATATGAATGACGCAGAAGACTAATTACTTAACAGTTGCATCTAATTATTGTAATAAGGAAAAAAATTTTGATTTAACAAAAATTGTCGCACCTACTTATTCTAAAAAATTCATATAAAATCTATAGCATAAATATTCCAATCCGACGTTTCAATCATAAAATAATTCACGTTTAATCCAACTCTTCCAGAAATTCAATCCAAATCATCCCTCCGCAACAAGAAACGCCCGAATTACTACTCTCCCTTCACATTTACGCAACATCCCTCTCGGTCATTAAAAATAATCCTCCTCTCTCGGCTCCAAAAATACGTACACCACCGGCGGTCACCTCCGACTCGCCGATACGCAAAAAGCGTCTTCCCTCGGCGCGTTTTAACGCGTCGTCCGGCCGCCGTCGGTGGGGATTCTGCCGCTGACGTTGATTGCTCCCTCCCGGGGAACGTCTTCTCCCAGCCACCCGCAAGACGCCGCTCGGATCTCTGTCCCAGATAGCTGGGAATGATTTTCGAGCTGCTCTCCCGCAAGCGGCGTTCGTTATCGCCGCGGCGTTATTCTATCGGTGGCGCACGGCGAGGATTTAGATC
>UCOL01003341.1:0-19523 GCA_900474335.1 Ormyrus nitidulus | reverse complement strand
TTTTTTTTTTTTTTTGCCCAGTCGCCCATCAGCTGCTCTATAATATCTCTACTTTACGCCGAGCTGATCGAGCCTTTCTTTCGGTCGAAAAATTCAATGGCGCACTTGCCTCTAAGTGGGTATTAGGATTGAATCACCGCTTTTGTTGTTTCAAGAGGAAAATTCCCGCAATGGGATGTCGGCCTTTTTTCTTTTTAGTAATTGATTCGAGAACGCGCGTATATAAAATATTATCGAGGAGCTGCTACCGTGTGGTGCTGTATATAAAGTCGTTGGAGCGAGCTATTTTCGCGTGCATTTTTGCACGATTATACGGTGCAATGTTATCCAATTTATCAGCAATGTTTTTCTATTATACAAGAACTCGTCGGGATGAGCTCTCCGATTCGAATCGCGCGTACAAGCAGTTTAACGTCCTATACCGATAGGCAGTCGCTTGGTTCTTTCGCATGACGGCGCAGATGATATCACTCGAATATCTTATTTAAAACTTGACACGCAGAAACGCGCGAAGAGGCTCGGTAATAAAAATTCACGCGGAAAATGTTTATTCCACGGCAAAAATCGAAAACGCATCACCAGCAGCGCTCGTAAAAGCTCGCCGGTTCAAAATATCCCAATAATTTTCGATCCCGTCGGAGGGGGATAAATAAAAATAAATAAAAAGGCGCCTCGACTCTGCGGGGGAGGACGCACAAGTACAAAAGGGAAACCTCATCCAGCGGCAAAGGGGGGCCGCGCGAAAAATCGGCCCCGTAATATCCGCTAATTATGACAAGGCTGATATTTTGATAGCGCGAGCTCGAGCCGGCGGGGGGTGGCTCGCTGAATTTATCGCGCGAGGTGCACGCCCAGTGTGCATGCGCTCGCCCCGAGAGCTGGACGCGCACCGAGAGAGAGAGAGCATGACCGACGAGATTTCCATCCGACTCGGAACTCGCCGGACGGTCTTGCGTTTTTCTTTTGCTTTCCCAGAGCGATATAGCTTTAATTGTCGGTTGGCTTTTATTGTCTGGAAGTATTGCTTCGTATGCAAATATAAGGAAACGTCTCTCGTTGCTTCTCGCGGGAATCGATCCGGCGGTCGGTGTCCTGGGCAGTGCCGGACTTCGTTTTCGCGCCGTCTCATCGCCAGGCGGGACAGATCTTCGATGCGCGATAACTTCGGCTTTCAGAAACGATCATCCCTCTCAAGAGGTTTATATATAGTGTACTGTTACGTGGGCGTTCTTCAATTATCAGTCACCGTTTCGCGGTCCACTCGGCGATCGGTGATTTTTTTTTCGTTAAAGCCCCCTCCTATTCTAGGACTGCCTCATTACCATATTTACGTGTACGCCCGGCAAATTTCTCGGGGCAAAACGAGCAGCGGCTCTCGGACGGTATTAAGAAAGCAAGGAGCTCAACCGTCATCGTTCAAGCTCGCGCCTCCCATATGTGAAGAGAAAACATTATTACAGCTCTCTTGACATAATCGATCAAGCCGACAGGCGCGCTTGCCTACAACATAACCGTAATCCGCGCGTTAGCAATCTCCGCGCATCCGTCGACGATGAGGAATTCCCGATTAAAAAAAAAAAGAGGAGAAGAGCCGAGAGGAGAGGGCCGATCCAGTTTTTTGATCGCGACAGCACACACGCGGAGAGAGAGAGAGAGGTGAGAGAGGAATAGAGACGCTCTCGCGATAAATAATTCATTCCTCGTGTGATCCATAATAGTAAGGCTCACTCGCATCGGTTTGGATTCCCCGTCGCGGTGCGACTAGCTCCCAGGGTCGACGAACCTCCGTCTCAAGGGCATTTGAATTCGCCAGTTTTTCCCTTATCGACGCGATTGTATGCCTCTCGAGAAAAGGGGAGGAGCTCGCAGCTTTTTGCTTTTGATTACATTTTTTTTTTTATTGCAAAAAACTTTTTTAACCATAATCACTTTCGCGGATTCTCGAATGATTGACGATAAATTTCGATGGTAACACATAGTAGAACTCGAGCGGTATAAGAGCCTGTTTAACATCGCAACTCATTCAAACGACGAGGGCTTATTAGCCCCGAGGCCTTAGGCCAGTAATCATCAAATCCAATTCCGCGCGCGAGTCCCAAACTGTAAATCGCGAATCGCATAAAGCAGAATATTTAGAAGTGTAGTCTGCCGTGAATTCTTTCGGCTCTCGAGAGATTGATGATGTCAGCTTTACAGTTACCATTAACATTCTCGTCGCTCTGCTCACAATGCCTACTAACGTCGTCTCTCCAAGCCACGCGGCGGACAATCTTTTCCGCGCTTTCGTTAATACATACATCCTGAAAACGAGCGCAACTCGATCGCGCGACCCGCGGAGAGAACTTGTCGTCGGCTTAGGTAACGCTTAAATTTTTCGCAGGCAGCGCCTGTATTACAAGCGCGCCGTGACTCGTCGCCGAGGAATGTAGGTGTAATAGGATATATACCGAGAGAGTCGTCGCGCGAAAACCGACGCGATATCCATGAAAATCCACGGCGACGCGTCGACTTTTCAGCGGCGGCGGCGGCGCAGCGGGAAAAAGCGCGAGCGTTTACGGCGAGGCCTAATTGCGTTCTCGAAGCGGAGAAGCCCATTACCGGTGCGATAATCGAAATGAAGTCTCATATAAGTACGAGTCGCTCGCGATTTCTCGGGAAATCCCGGGGACAAAGAGCGACCTTGGCTCCGGCGCAGCTGCCGGAGCGAATTCATTTCTTTCTCGCATTTTTCGACCCCCTCGAGAGTCGCAGCGCCTCGAGAAATCTTCGAGATTTGCGGAGATAAACTTTTCAGCTGCGTAAGCGACGCTTTCTGTATTAAAAAAAAAAGAAAGAAAAAAACTGATTTCGCGAGCTCGAAAAATCAAATATGCATTCGAGAACAGAAATTAAATTGACGATGGCATTGCATAACGGATGCTGCTTTGCAGGAGAAAAAAAAATAAGCTCTCGCAAAGTAACTCGTCGATAAAAGCTGTCGAACACGCACGACGTCACTCTGGTAACGCATATTTGTTTTTTTTTTATCTCTCCGCCGTACAGCATCATTATTAAAGCCCCAACTAATCGAGGCTACTATCCTGCAAAACCTCGCGCGCAATTACCTTTTCTGCGTGCAGATTATCTTCTCGCGTTACCGGCGGCCTCGGCAATTTGTTAAAGTTGCGCAAAAATCCCAGGGGTAAAATGTCTCGAAAATCTATCGTTCGTAAAAGAGGGTCGTTAAACGAGTTTCCCCCGGATAACTTATTCGATCGCCTCCCGATCGAACGAAGGGGGGGGAAGAAAAGTCGCCCGCGGTTTTTTTTTTCCGGCAGCGAGCTCGCGTCAAATTTACGGGCAGTGCACCGAGAGCGTGCGCGTAATAACGGGTTATTAAGGGAGTAAAGCGCGAGCCGCGCGCGAGATTTATTTGCTGAGACGCTTGTCTTCGCGCGCGCGCCACCGATTCCTTTTTCACTTCGCTTTTTGCCCGGGGAACAATTCCAGCCAACGAGCAATTTATATCGTCTGCGTTTTTAGAGCTAAGCTAATTCAACAGCTTCGGGGTACTGGGAATCGCGCTGATTCGCTTGCACTATTAGAATGCTCGGATGTGATTGTTATTGAATTAAAGAGAAAGAGAAAAAATCAGCAGGAACACAAAAGGAATCTTCGACAAATCACGATGAATTTTAACTATAAAAAGGCGTTAGTATGCCACGTCATTGCCAACGTAACACTTATCATTATGAGAAAATAATTATAATAACCCTATAGTTTTTGGAAGATTGTAATTTTATACTTTCAGATTTCCGTAGTTTGAATAAATAATAAATCTTATATTAATTAAGTGAATTTTTTACAAGTGATTATATAGAATTCCAATTATAAAAAGAATTTTTTTTTTTTTCAATATAAAATCATTAGAAAATTAATTCCTCATTTAAATGAAAAAACTGCAAGGATCAATTTAATCAATCTGCAGTAAACCATCAAACTCAATCTAAAATCCAATTTAAAGCCACAGGTTCGGTGCATTAACTACAGTTAAAATAGTAGCAGAGCAAAAATTTTTCGACGCAACTAATTATCGGACGATTCACTTACGACACTTTATCAAGATTCTTCTTACCTCGGCGAAGAAATCGGACGAAAATCGACAAAAAAAACCTGCATTTTCATTCACAGCACGAGAGATATAAAACGTAAAGCGCAAAGTCGGTATAAACGATAGCATCGCCGGAAAAGATTGCACTTTGCGCGAAGAAAAGGAGAAACGGGAGAGGAGACAGACTCCTCGGCCGACTCGTTTTAATAAGACTTAATTACGATCATTAAGCTGCGGCGGTGCTTAATCGATTAGCGCCCGGATTCTTTGGACGTCCTGCGAAATCGATCCAGTTCTTAAAACGTTTTACGTTATCAATCAGTAAAAAACTGAAAGTACGTGCTGTGCCTTGAAAAAAATAACTGGCGCCTAACGTTTAAAAATTAAAATTTATAATTTTAATCGCGAATTCGAAATAAACAATACAGCTATTTTCTCGGTATAAAAATAACACTGATTAAATAACGTTTACTTTAGTCACTCATCGAGTCTCAAAATTATATTATTATTACCCGGTTAAAATTAATCATTGCCATCTCGTCGTAAGGCTCGCGACGCTTACACATTCCTGTCGGCTAAAATCATAATTTCTCCTCTCGGCGCTGCAAAAATAATTAAGTGCTAAGTGCGCGACGGCATGAATGGAGCGCGGCGCATCTCCGTTGCATAAATTAGATCCGCGAGTTCCGTCGTCGACTTCTCGTCGACGGCGATATTATGACTACCGCCGCGATTATATCGCCGGCAGACTGTCATTATGCAAGCGAGAGAGCCTGTTTGCTCGTCCCGCGATGGGCATTCAATGATTTTGCTTTGCGGGGCATTTTTGCGCCGTTTGTTCAAACAGTGTCACGGGCTTCTCTTTCTTGGGGGCTTCCACCACTTGAGGACTTTTATATCGCGTTTCTCTTTGTAAACTTGTCCCGAAGACGACAATCTTTGTGTTGCTGCTCTTTGTATTTAGGAAGATCCTGCTTAACACGTTGTAAAAAAATCAGTTTTTTAATACGTTTTAAAATACTTAAAGACACACTAATTCGAACATAAGTGATGGTATTCGCAGAGAAGAAATTGTCAATGTTTATCGGGATATTGCACGTAATCAAATGCGTCTCTTATTAATCGGACTAACTTAGTAATTGCACTTAATGAACAAATCAGATTATGGCACATTAAGCTGCTGCTGCGAAAAATAAGCCGTCTATGAAAAAGGTTATCAGCGCCTATTAATAAAAAGACATTTATGCCCTTGCATTACGAACGATTCAATTAGTGTAATAATTCAATAATGAATGTAAATATTTATAAGAAAAAAGGATTTATGTTTTCAATTAAAAAGACGATAAAACCGAGCATAAAAAAGTCTTTCCTTCTTTAAAGAAAAATTTTTCTAGCATTTTGTAATTATAAGATTTTAGAGCTTATTAATTTTTAGTGATTAAAACTCTTGAATGTTCTGAAAGTATTTCAATTGCACATTCGCAGTCATCTTGAATATACAAGCATTACGTAATGGTAAAATATCTTATAAATCTACATACCCAAAACGTGCATTCCAAAACCACTAGATTGGATAATATCCGGGCTACGTTTGCTTGGAAATCGGTAACAATTTGTATTCGTGAGCATACCGGACTTGCGCAATTGCTCGCTGATTTAGTGACTTTGAGGCAGCAGGTGCAAAACCCAGAAAGCAAACCGTGGCATTGACAATGAACCTGGAACGCTGTGCCCCCGCAGTATTATGTCATAAAGGTTTTTCACTTGTTATGCCGCTTGAGCGCTCTCGTAAATTTTCTCGAGTTGCTGATTTATTACAATTTAACAGTTCGGAGGAATGCAGTTTTACGTTTACTTTTTAAACAAGCTTTAGATTTTGAAACAGAACAGAGAAATGGGGAAAATTTTGGAAATCGAAGTATTTACAAAATGTATTTATGAGAAAAAATGGTACCGTATTCAAAACATTACCATGCTCAAAAGTCTTCATTGCAGGCGCCAGGAAGTCGTCAAAACTAACGATGAATTCGAATTCAGCAGGTCAAAATACGTATTGCAAGAAAACATAGCTTATGCGTGGGGACTTATGAAAGAAATTTTGCATACGGATTGCCATTCTGGCGCCTGGAGTAGTAAGACTCTGGCAGCTATCTTTATTATTTAGAAGATTTTTTTTATAATCTAATCTAATCGTAAAAAAAGAATGATAAAATAAGTAAAAAAGCGAAATATTCAAAACAGTTGGATAATAATCATGTTAAGTATTGTACATTACTTTTACTCATTAAAATAAAACAATCATAATGTGAAAGTGGTCTTATAAATGTGTAAAAAGCAATAAAGGAACATGTTGAATTTAAAATATCTGAAATAGCAATTTAGATATTGATAAAAAAAAGTTAAATTCACGTGCGATATTGATATAAATAAGTTTTTATTCGAATATCTTGTACAAAATTTTACAATACGTGAAGGAAAAATAATTTATAATAAGACATAATCAAATTTATAGACGATCAGTCTCCTTAATCTTCTATGCAACGGCAGGAGTCAGCAGATCTGTGAAAAATTTAATAAATTTTAATTAATTTCTCGGCGGAAAATAATATTAAATAAATATCTACAAAGAATGAATAACTTATCGATTAAACAATGTTATTCCAACTTTTAAATTAAATAACTATATCTTTTTAGATAATAGATTAAAAAATTGTGAAACTTACACTCCATAAAAAGAAAGTTGTATGCCACATTGACAAGATAAGCCAGGACAGCAAAGGTTATTGCCATTCTGTGAGTGATTTTCCCTGCAAGCCCAAGCTATAGTTTTATCTAATTTCCTATTCGTCAAACACTCGGCACTGGCAGACGAAAAGATGCATACAATAAGAAGAGCCAAAAGGGCCAATTTCAAACAAGCGCTTGCTGAAAATGTAATTTTTATTGAGTGTGACATAAATTTTATTTGCAATCAATTAACGTGTAATACATATTATATCATTACATTAAAAATTGGTCTGTGCAATTGAAAATTAAAAATATTAATGGTGATAGTCTTTTAAAATTGACTTTGATATTAAAATTGAATTACTTACCCATTTTCGACTTCCTTACTTTTGCAGCGACAGAACTATAAATTTTCTAATACTGGTCATGATTTTTATACTGAAAATTTTTATTATTTTCTTGATAAGAATAGCTGTTGAAATGTATAATATCCGGATAAACATTTAACAACTCTGGAATTTCTGAGTTAATGTAAATAACGTGTCTGTTTGTTTTGCTTAAATAATAGTATAATTAAATGCAAAACATAAAAATGATAAAGAATATCAAGGAGACCCGCGAACTTTAGTTTCTTAAAAAGTATAAATATTGTTTATTTCAAAGTTTACTTTAGTTTATTTTTATACTTATTTATTTATTTATTTATGAAATAAACGGGCTGTAAGCCCTCATACATATAATAAAATGTGTCAAAACTTATAATGAAAACTAAAAATAATTTTATTGTTGTACTGATAATAAAAGCTTAAATTTAATTTCATGAATTGAAGGCTATGAAAATAGTCGAACATCCGCTCAGGTGTCCAAAATAATGGAGTAGGAAGTGCGAACAATGTTTCAGGTGTTACAGTTTATTGTAATATTAATCTACGATAGCTGTTTGCTTTGAATTAACAGAAACCTTATGTTTGTCAATGCGAAACAAATTCAAAATGCTAATAGATGTAGGATTATTTTTATTTCCATAATCTGATTAATTTTTAAAGAAAGTTATTTAGTAATAATAAATATCTTTAAAAGCATAAAAAAATTGCCGAATAAACTAAAAATCTGCTTGAATGCGTCCTTAAATAGCTGACATTGACAGTGAACTTGAGTAGCGCCTTTATTATGTCACGATCACTTTCAAATTATGTCACGCCACGAGGCAGCAGATAACCACCTCGAAGCAAGTGCATAATACCTAGTAAGTCTGATCCTGTGAGAAAGAGAAAGGAGGAGCTAACGACCTACCAGTCAGCTCCTTTCTCTTTCTTTTATATCTGCTGTACTCGCAGGAAATGGGTTTATGAATACTTAAATATGCATTCTTAATTTTCGAACTTCTACATTAATATTAATAACCACAAAATCCTCTTTTTATCGATTTTTTTAAATATAAAAATTAATTCTTATCAAGTTCCTGCATTAATTTGTGAAGAAACATTAGGAAAAGAAAAAATTGACATTTACAAAAATATAATTAATATTCAGCAGCTACCGTTTATTAACCTGTCGCGCCTTAAATCATTTCTTGTTGAAGTTCAATTATAAAGATAATCTTGCACCTGTTTTCTTGCGCACATTATCTTTATTCAAGCAAACTTTGTATTCTTTAATCTCACCTAAAATAGCCAAGGACTTTAAGTGTATAATAAAATATATACGTATAAAATGTCGGTTTAAATAGAAGTACCCAATAAAAATAGCATTATAAAATTATACTTACTGCACGAAGTAATAAAATGTTGTACGTTGTTTTATATCGGTAGAACAAATAAAGCGTTGTACTTAAACCTTGGATGGTTTTTTTCACGAGAATCTGCCCAATAATTAACTTCGGAATCCCAAATAATAAACAAGTTTAACCAACGCTACGTGCTTAGAAATAACATGAGCAAGTCCGAAGTAGAAATTGCACGATCCGAGAACGTCCAGCTTCTGCAACATGCAGCGGTCTTGGCGCTTAGCGATCGACGTCGATAACGAAATGGACCTCACGAGAAAGGCGATTTCAAAGTAGGAAGTCGAGCGTCCCCTTATGTATGAAGTCCGCCGGAAGAGATATCAATCGGGGGCGTCTCCGTAACGCTGCAGCTCCGCTTTTCGTTGTATACCCTTAGCCGTCTATTTACCATCGATACTTTAGACGGCTTCTCGGTTTATTAAAAATTGCTAATTAATGTAATGCCGTCTGCTCGTGCATAGGATCGATTCTTCATTTTTATAGCCTCGTCAAGCTAATGGCTTTATTTAGAAAGAATTTATTCGCCGATGAATTTTCGAACAATCAATTACAGCGCACCGACTGATTTGATGTACCTATAGTGATTCAGCGATGACTTAATCATTAGCTCATCAAAAGAAGCGATAATAATCTCTCGGCCGACGGGCTTTTCACATCGCTATCGGAGGCTCCTTATTGAATAAAAACGCAGTTTTGCAGAAATAATCGCCGATTTAACAAAAGGACTCGATCGTCGCGCCGCTTTATGCAAGACGTGTTATCCGAGCCTCCGCTCGATCGACGGAGAGCGTCACATTCTGCGCGTATCTTCGCTCGGACATCTCTCTCTCTCTCTCTCTCTCTCCCGGTAGCCTTAATTAAGCCGCACTCGAAATCGAATTAAACGAGGCGCAGGCCAAGCTCGCCGGCCGTCAAGCTGCTTTGACTCTAATGGCGCCATAACGCGGCCCCGGCTCATGCATCATGCATGCGGGTCGCGGAAAACGCCTCTAACGAGGAGCTCCGGGAAAAAGCCGTTGTCGCGGCGATAGGATCTATAAGGGAAGAGGGCTCGGGACGCGGCACCGGTCGATATGTATCGAGGAGGAATTTGCGATTATGCGCCGCCGCCGCCGCCCCCGCGAGAATCACCGACCTCCGCGCGCGAGAGCGTCAAACGCGGCCCTTATCGAGACCGGCGGTCGGGGCCGCAGGGCCCAAGCGGGATCGACCGCGCTCTTCTCACTCGGCGGGAACGGGCCAGGAATTTTCATTTTTACCAATTTTATCTCGCGCAGCAAAATATATTGTACTTTTATTCGCCGCGGTGTCAATCGCTAAAATTGATTGGAATACTATAACGAAATTGGTGTCTGAAGTCAAACTTTGACTTTTTATTGATAGAAAAATAATAAATTAAGCCGTAAAGCCAAGGAGGAGTTTATAAAATGCGCTGCGAGCCGCATTTTTGGCCTCGCGAAATTACCCATCGCGAGTAACGTCTCGCAGCTATTTCACAGCTATTACAGTACCCCGCAGCTCTTAAGACATCTCCAATTAAGTCGAGCTTGGCTCTCGTATAATACGACTTTGTAATTCTATGCCCTTAATCGAGTTAAGAATTTTTCTGCGCCACCTAATAGCTCTTTCCTTCGTTGTTTTTTTTCCAGGAGTGACAAGCCTGCATCATGCTCAAAGTCCTGCACTCACTCTGCGTCTTCGGAACGCTGATGCTACTCCGACCGGCCGAGAGCGGTAAGTAATGTGTCTCGCAATTGTAGTTTTTATCAGTGAAACGGAGAATCGCGTGTTTGTCATTCTTTTGAACTCAAATTTATTAAAATCATTAGAATAGAAAGTATTTTTTTATTTTTTATTTCGAGCTAATTTTTAATCCTTCAATTGTGCAAAACTAGAAGAGAATTTAAAAAAAAAAAAAAAAAGAAATAAAGAAACGGGCGCGATTAAAAGCAACGGGCAGTAAAGAAAAGCAGAAGTAAAGAGCGAATCCCAATCGGCGCGTGCAAATGAATTTCAAGAGAGAATAATATAAGAGGGTGGAGAGGTGAGTAAAAGAACGTCTAGGGCGCGCCGAGCGCACTTCGCCTCTGCGTCAGCCAATTACGGTAGGCGTCCGCCTAGTGGTAGCCGGAGCAGAAGCGGAGTCAGAGAGCCGAGGAGATGCGCCTCACCGTTGTCGTCAAACTGGTTTCCTGTAGACGCTTTTTTACGGGCCAGACAAGGAGGCATAAAGGAAAAAAGGAGCAAGGAGCGCTCATTGCGCGCATGGCAGCCCTTCGCGAGATAACGCGCCGAGGAATTCCTGTTCGATACCCCTCGGTACCTGACCTGCGATTATACGATTGCGATTGCTTTCAACTTCTTTGGACGTCCCCCTTCGCTCGCTCACTCGTCCGTCCTTCTTTTTACTTCTTCTCTTCTTTTCATTCTTTTTTCCTCTCACAGAAGCTTAATCGCGGTGGTTCTTAAACTTGATTGACTGCAATCTAAATAAATATCTCTTTTAAATAATTATTGGCAGTCTTCAAAATTACTTTACTTATTAATTTTTATTATTTCACTAATTAATATGACTTAAAACAATTAATATTTTTTTTTTCAGGTTATTACGACTACGATAATGAAGTATATGATTATTATCGACAAGAGAGCAGTAATCAAAATGAAGTGAGCAGTGTGCCATATGCGTGCAAGGAAGAAGGTTTCCATGAAGATCCAAATGATTGCAGAACGTTTTATAGATGTGTTGATTGGGGCAATGGTAGTCCTCTGACACCTTTTAAATTTGAATGTGGCACTGGAACCGTTTTCTCTAAATCTAAGGGAAATGTGTGCGTACATCCTAATGAGAGCGGACGCCCTGAATGCTGCGAACCTAGTAATGAGATTGACTCTAATGAACCAGGCAATGAAAATTGGAATCAGGAGCAGCAAAAACCTGAACCACCCCAAGAACCCAATTATCCTCCACAAAGACCTGAAAAACCTTATCCTCCACAAACTGGTTATCCTCAGCAGACGGAAAGACCATCTCAACCATCGTATCCCCCCCAAACCGGATACCCGCAACAACCAAGTTATCCTCAACAAACTGAAAAACCGGTGAGACCAACTTACCCATCGTCAACTCAACCTTCTCGTCCTCCAACTTATCCGACACAACCACCTCAACAGCCGAGCCATCCGCCGCAAACTCAACGACCTCAGCAGCCGAGTCATCCTCCACCAACTCAAAGTCCTGAACAGCCAAGCTATCCTGGACATCCAGGAAAACCTGAGAAACCTACTGGATGTAGTCAATCTGGTGGATCTTGCGGATCTTCACCAGGCTGCTCCGAAGAAGGATTTTTCCCAAATCCGGAAGATTGTCATAAATTTTATCGATGTGTTAATGAAGAATCTCGATTACAAAGATATGATTTTACCTGCGGTACTGGAACGGCTTGGGATCAAACATTACAAACATGTAATCACGAACAAGAAGTTGCTAGTTGCGGTGGATCTGGTAATCAACCGTCAGGGCCTGATTCTGGATCCTCTCCTAGTCCTACTCAAAGTCCAACACAACAACCATACCCTCCCTCAAGGCCTACCCAGAGTCCAACTCAACAACCATACCCTCCTTCAAGGCCTACACAAAGTCCAACGCAACCTCCATACCCTCCTTCAAGTCCCACACAGAGTCCAACTCAGCAACCATACCCTCCTTCAAGGCCTACCCAGAGTCCAACTCAGCAACCACATCCTCCCTCAAGACCTACACAGAGTCCAACTCAGCAACCATACCCTCCCTCAAGGCCTACACAAAGTCCAACTCAACAAACATACCCTCCCTCAAGACCTACACAGAATCCAACTCAAACTCCTTATCCTACACAAGCTCCAACCCAATCCCCTTTGCAAAGTACAAAAGGACCTGAGTACATTCCACCTCAAAAACCAACAACGCCAGCTTCAACAACTGATTCAGGCTCAAATGGTGCACCTGGTACCGGTGGGCAACCTTGTTCTCCGAGCGGTTCAGCAGCAGACTGTAAAGAGGAAGGATTCTTCCCCAATCCTGAAGATTGTCATAAATTCTACCGCTGCGTTAATGAAGACGGATCTTTTCGAAAATACGACTTTGTTTGCGGAACAGGAACTGCTTGGGATCAACAATTGCAGACTTGTAACTACGAGAATGCAGTACCAGGTTGTGGAGCTTCAGGATCATCTCCGGGAAGCCAACAACCCGGTTCCGGTTCAGGACCAGGTGGAGAAAATCCTCCAGGTACTGGGAACCAGCATGGTTCTACTTCTGAACCTTCGTCTCCACCAACATCTACTCAATCTAGTCAATCTACTTCGCGACCTTACCCTGAACAGACCCAAGGTACGACTCCGACTGTAACTGCAATTCCTGAACAATCTACTCCTCAAGTAACGCAGCCTTCACCTACAACTTCTGAAAGTACAAAGCAGCCTGGAATTTCAACACCTAATCCCACACAGTCAACAACGCCTCAACAAGCAACGCCACCTCCGTCACAACAGCCAACTCAATCAACTACGCAAAATCCACAACAACCACCTCAAAGTACGCCTTCAACTGAGCAATCAACTTCTGGTGAAGGCGCAGGCAGCACTAATTCACCAAAACCTAGCGGGGCTTGCACAAGTGAAGGATTCTTTGCAAATCCAAACGACTGCAGAAAATTCTACCGATGTGTTAGCAATCCTCCAGGATTCATTAAATACGACTTCGATTGCGGTCCGGGAACTGCTTGGGATCAGTCTCTTTTAACATGTAATTACATACATCTAGTAGCCACTTGCAATCAAGGACAAGGTGGAAGTGAACAAAATCAACCTTCATCTCAATCACCACCATCAAGTACATCACCACCAGCCACTCAACCAGCAGAAGGATCCTCTAAACCAGCTGAACCAACATCAACAAGTAGAATGCCTAATACAGAGAGTTCCAGTAGCACTGAAAGTTCTTCGACTACGTCAGCAGAATCTTCTTCATCGACGCCTTCGTCTAGTACGGAAAGCAGTTCTGAAGGATCTTCTTCTTCTAAACCCGATTGTAATCCACCGAAAAATAATACGATTGTATGTAATGCTCCTGGATTCTATCCTCATCCAACTCGATGTGATAAATTCTATCGATGTGTAGATAACGGAAGAGGATTTAACGTTTATCATTTCGACTGTGCACCTGGTACAATTTTCGATCCAAGTATCGACGTTTGCAATTATCCAGAATCAGTCTATCCAGCTAGAGACTGTGAAAATCCGCAAGGTAATCAAAGTGGAACTACCCCTTCACAACCTCCCTCTTCAACTACGCAAGCACCTACAAGTGCAGAAAGTTCAACGAAACCTCAAAGCACAGAAAGTACAACGAAACCTGAAAGCACAGAGTCAACAACTTCATCATCAACGGAAGTTACAACTGGATCAAGTTCGAGTGAAATGACAACGACTCAATCGTCTACAGAAGGAGCATCTACAACAGAATCTCAAACTTCTGGAACAACGGAATCTGGAGGTGAAGTATCGACAGAAGCCAGTACATCTTCTTCTGAAACAACAACTGTAAATCCCGAGGCAACCACCTCTAGCTCTGAAGCAACTACTTCTTCAGAAAATGAATCCACGACAACATCTTCTACGTCAGCAGAAACTACCACCAGCGGGTCGTCGGAAACGACTACAATGTCAAGTTCTGAATCAACGTCCGGATCAACAGAAAGTACATCACCAGAAGAGCAACAATCTACTACTAGTACTTCATCATCGCAGGAAACTACAACTACTCCGTCGGCCACGACAGATTCTCAGGAATCGACAACTACTCCAAGTTCTAGCGAAAAACCACCATCCACTGATAATTGCCCGACAGTAGCAAATCTTACTGACGAACAGATTGTACTTGTATGTCCTACTGGATTTAGAAGACATCCGAAATTATGCAACCTGTTTTACCAATGTACAATGAGTGGAAATATGGAAGTCAAAATTCTGATATTGCAATGCCCTGAAGGTACGATATTCGACGAAAAGGAAAATAAATGCCTTCCTGAAGCTGAAAGCAGCCAGCCTTGTATGGGAGCAATTGCCGGGAAGAGAATACAAAGAAGAATCGCTAGAGGTTCTCCACCTTTGGTAAGTAATAACTAACTTTTTCTTTAACCCATTGCGAATTGTCGAAGTAGAAAAGTTTAAAAATAACTTTCGTTTGATTCTAGATTGAGGTATCAACGAAACCTCTGTGTCCGGAGGAGGGTCACTTCCCTTATCGCGACGGCTGCAGCAACGTTTTCTATAAGTGCAAACGAGATTCAAGGTACGCGTTGCAAGGCTTCTTATATAAATGTCCAAAGGACTTTGTGTACTGGTCAGTATCAAGGCGTTGCGAACGTGCTTCGAGATTACCAACTTGCACGAATATGTCCAACGAGACCGAAAACGAAAACGAAGCGTGGGAGAAGAGATGGGAAATTCCCGTTGAAGATCGCAACCTATCCGCCAGATCGCTTGTCTATCAATGAGCGACAATCAGTCAAACGTTCCCTTTTTCGTTAGTCGGAGCAAAGGTTTTTCCGATAATTTTCTGGGGAGTAAATTAATGAAAAGATTACTTTTAATCTTAAGAATGCGAAAAGCGACAAAACTTATAAGAGTATACGAATTTTAAAATTGCTACTTACTGTACGGTTGTGATTGCTATTTTTGATATTGTAGTGAAAGATGCGTGGGATTTTACTTTCTAATCTTTTAATTATTTTAAAATTATATTCAAATAAGTTAAATGTCAATGATTATATAAATGTTATAGATTAATGATCGATTTGCTATTGTCCAGCAAAATGTTTGAAATTGATAAGAATTTAAGCTGATTACTTCTCTGCCTTTTTTTAAGGACAAAAAATACTGCCAGATTAGTTAGGATAGTTTAAATATAGAATTCGTAAAGCTTTAAAAAATCTTTGGAAAAACTATATTGAATTAAAGTATGAAAGAGTCAAAATAAAATATTCTATTTTCAACATAAATATTTTTAAAAAGCTTCAGAATTCAGAATGAGAATACAACTTACTGATTTCGATATGGTTTTTCTATTCTAAAATAATTTTTAAGCAGAATCTCCATTCGATTTTCTATTTTTTAATATATACAATAGCAAAGTATGAAATTAAAAATTGAAAGATACGAAAATCGAACGCGATATTCGGGGTCGTGGGTTGAGGGACTTTGATGCAATATTTAATAGTAACAATTTTTTGTAACGTCCTCGTACAATTATTTATCTCTTTCATCGCAAATACGTGTGCGTATAAGAAAAGTATTTTATTGAAAGCGTGTATATATATAAAAATCTAACTAAATAAATAAATGTGTTTTAAGTTAATGAAATGTAAAACATAATATTTTATGTTTATTATAATTTTTAAAGTACAAAAAATCTGTAATTGGCAATTTTGTACTTTTACAATAATATAAAGTAAAAACTTCAACATAAGATACCCTTAATACGTATTTCTAGAAAAAGCTATTCATATCTTACTTAATAACTTAATTTTACATTTTAGTTAACAATGTAATTTTAAATATTCAAAGTAATTGCAATCACACTACTTTATGTGATCTCTTTACTTGTAAATTAGAAAAATATAAATAAAAATATATGTGTTAAGCATTAAAATTTTATTTTTTTCTCTTAAATCTCCTTAAGAATAATCGTAAAATAACTTCTTTTCAAGTAAAAGTAAGTATTTTTGATAATTACTCATTTTCAACTTTGTTTTCTTAACTTAATAATTTTTTGCGCAAGTTTTAGAACATTATTATTACTGCTATATCTTTTTTCGTTGTCATTAATATTAGTTATTATATCTTTTTGGTATTTGTTGTTTTCTGTTTTATTCTTTAGTCGATGCTATTTTTTAATCTAATATTATTACACTTATTTAACTGTTGTAATTATTATATAAACCCGCTCGCGTATATATTTTAAACGTGTATATACATTTCTTATTTCTATATATACAGAACAGGCTGCAGCCTTTTTGACAGGGCTGCTAGGATGGAAGTCTTTATGCAGGAGGGGATATCTTGGTGGACTTTACGTATTAATGCTCACCGCTAAGTTATTTAATTCATTGATAGCTGTCCAATTATTAACTTTATTCAAAAAAGCGTCAATTATTATATCTAAATATATCTTACGTATCTTTCGGGCGATATTGTGCAGTCACCAGGTAGAAACTTAGATTATTTATATACATGTATATCACATTAAAAAACAAAGGGGCCAAAACGGTCCCTTGGCATACTCCTATTGATTCAGGTAAGCTGTTTGCTTATTTGCTTCTAATAAAATTAAAGTCTTTGCTTCTGGAATTCAAGTGATTGCCTTTACTTCCATTTGAGTCTCTAAAATTGCGTATATTAGTGTATAAGTAAAAATACATTACTGATTAAATGGTACAGCCAAATATAAGTAACTTACGTCATTTATCGTGCGAATGACATTAGATCATTCCTGAATCATCATCAATTGTTTTTTGCTCTGTATTTAGCTGTAAGATAAATAAATATTATTACTCTCGATTGACTATCTGCACCGGGATTAAATGGAACATTATGGAACTATTTACATTTTAACTCAAAACCGAATTATGATATTATCAATTTTGAATGAAAATAAAAATTCGTTAAAAGAATAACGTAATTATTATTTAATAAAAATGCTGTTTATATATGTATATGGTCTGTTAGCTTCTTGAAAATTAATTTAAATTATGTAATTCATACAATGTTAAATAAAAAACTTACTTCCTCTTCTTCTGAATTGAATAATCTCTTGTCATTGCTTTTTTCCAACCACTCAGTTGCAAACTGACCAGGTGTAAGATTAAATCTTTCCATAGTTTTTGAAAAACTTTTTCTACCATCATTAAAATGGCTTACAGCCATGTATAATGCAGTCTTGAATTCTGCCAAGCCATTGACATTTATTTCTGGGGCTAACTTCCACACAGAATCGTGGAAATTTTCATTGAATGTCTGTATATAATTTCCCAGGCATTTTTTCAATAACTCTGGATTAGAAAAATCCTCATATATTGACTTTATATTTACCATAATAGCAGGTGGAATGGTGCTCTTGTGCTTATAGCTCTTTCTTAAAGTTTGAGCTTTTTGCCATTTGCACCAGCTGTTTTCACCAGTTGGACATAAATGGTGTTGATGATTCTCATCGGTTGATATTTCATGATAATAAGTGGCCCAGATCGAATTATACATTTCTTGCAGGGACTCAGAATGATTTTGGATAGATTTAGTATAATTTGATATCAACCAGTCAATCATTTCTCCTGTCAGGTGCTCCTTGCTGTCTACAGTATCAATAAGAGTCTGCTTAAGATCTCTAAGACAAGCAGCCATTCTCTTCTGAATTTGTTCGATGGATTCTTTTCTGTTAATAATGAAATTCTCTCCATAAGGTTTGGCTTCAGAAATAACTTTATAAACATTGCTATTTCCTACAAAATTTGCATATTTCACATTATAATTTTTTTCAGAACGTAGAAACATTTCTTTTATTCCATCTATTTCTAATTTAACAGCACTGTCTTCATGATTCACAGAACAATTTGGCTGGTGCTCTTCAAACCACTCTAAATAAGCTGTGGTATTTTCTTTCCCTTCCCACATACAACAGCCTCTACAATAACTGCTCTTTGCTAAGACATCGATAACACAGCCTGTTTTGTAACCAATGAGGCTGGTAAATCCTACAAGAGATGAACAGTCTTTTTTTATCCAAGAAGCACTGGCGTATACATCCAGTCCACCATTTTCAGATTCAGTAGTATACTTTTCTATTGCAACTGCTTCTCGCATTGATTCCTTAGCAACTTCTTCACATATTTCAAGTAAATTCTTTATGTTTGAGTTAAAAGCAGGAGACTCAACAGGCTTAGGCAAGTCCAGGATTCCACAAAAAGTGGATAAGCCAGCATGTCCATGACCTAAAACTTGAGCTGCAACCACACTTCGCCTATTTATTTCATTTACTCTACTTGCCTGACCAACTTTTTTACTGGAACAAACTGAAGCAATGACCCCACATTCATCACACTCAATATCAATAGTAAAGGCAAGTCCTTGAGGTTTTGATTCAGAAAAATGTAATTTGTTGTGACAATTACTACAAGACACCACGATTTCAAGTACAGGAAATAAAATATTTATATCAATTATTCTGTTCCCAGTTTCATCACACTCAATTGGAACCTCATTTAGTCCAGAAATAGATATTGTAGATTTTTGTTCAGAAGGTTTGGTGGCCAAAATTTTTCTATTTCTTTTTTTACCCCTTCCTGTAGACCTTTTTCTATCTGGGTGATGATTTGATCTTCCTCTTGCATCTACTCTCCGCTCTTTTGGCATTGTTTTTGAATGTCACACTTCTTCCAGATGACAAATATACTATACTTTTAATACTTATTAATTGTCAACTTACTTTACTGACTTTTGTAACGTAATTTCATTTCAAAACCACTTTCAAAAAGTAAACTTTACATGTAAGTCTGAGACTGTTAGTCTCAAAATTCAAAAGCAATAAAGCGTATATAAACAAACCGACTCATAACCTCTCAAGAGTCTCAAGCCGGAATTGAATTGGCTTTCGATCACATGGTGATCGTCTGATCGACGTATCGCGCAAAGGTCCCGTGACTAAATTCACGTTAAGGACGTTCACACGAAAATTCAATTTCTTAGGATTTTCTTGAAATTTGAAATAAATGTCAATTTAAGTATACTTTGTAACTGGTAAAAATTTCAACCCCCCTTGCGATACTAAAATTTGAGAAATTCAATGTTGAACTTGAGCTTATTCACACGGAGTTCCTAATGGTAGGC
>UCOL01003340.1:0-19547 GCA_900474335.1 Ormyrus nitidulus | reverse complement strand
GGGGGGGGGGGGGGGGGGTGAGTCGTCGGTCCTTTCCTCTCGTCGCCCGGGGAAAAGCAAGGCCATAAAGTCTGCCGAAAAGCTGACTCTCTCCGCGCGAGGGGCGCGCGCTTATAGTTCCGCGCTTGATACTCAACGACATCCGCGACAGTTTTAAGGTCGAAGGTGAAGCTGCTTTGAATTTCGTCCGTATATATATGCATATTTTGGTCACGCGTTTGTTTATAAAGAATATACCGTATATGCATTCGAAAAGTATGCAAATGCCCGGAGCATTATTGCTGCGAGATTTAAATATTGTATGCTTGGGTTAAATAAGTTCTGAACCTTAATATTTAATTTTCAAGTATAAAAAGGCAGGCTTTTGAATAAAACATTTTCGTTTTTTTTTATGCGTTTGGATTTTCGTAATAAATAAATGAAGGGTTTCGAATAAAAAGAAAAGGAACCAGACCATAAGTGGGTCGTCTTCGGATAATAATAAAATGATACAGTTCGTTTTTGCCTTTTATCAAGAATGATACATAACCCAGAAAGCTCGTTAGCATCGGCCAGGTTTTTCCTCAGATTTCCTAAGCGCACATTAAAAAAAAATAAACATAAATTTCGACAATAGTCTTACACGGACCCTCGTTATTTACTGCCTTGGCGCTCCGAGTTTTGTTGACCGCTCTCGGGGTATAATTTACATTGTAACTTCGCTGGGAGCACTGGACCGCTAACATATCATAAGCAAATATAAACACGCAGACATTCGCGCTTGCCGAGAGAGAGAGGGAGCGCGTACATATTCACGAGGGCTCTCGGCGCAAAGTTAGACATGCACATTCCGTATCAGGAGCAATCAGGGGGAGGATGGGTGTACAGTGGCATCGGTGCGCGTGCACGCACATCCGCTCGCAGCTGCTCCTTTTTTCGGCTACTCTCTCTCTCTCTCTCTCTCTCTCTCTTCCTCTCGCGCGGCCCGAGCCGATAAGGGCTCGGAGCTCGAGGAGGAAAGAGGGAGATAATGGCACGGGGCCAAAACAATCGCTAGCCACTAAATTTCCAGTCAACAAACATTGGCGGTCGGCCAGGACGTCAAGCAGCGTCGCGCGCCCCTCTCCGCCTTTCTCTCGCTCTCTCTCTCCATCCACCCCCCTGGCTTCTTCTTAGATTTTTATCCCCACGACGTCGCCATCTACCATTTCCGGCCAATTTGATTCCTCGCGATACTCCTTTTAGTGCGCCTCGCTCCTTTCCTCGCCTCCGAATGTACTATTAAGATCGCTCTCTTTTTTTTCTGCGGCGATTCCTCGGGGTGGGCAGGGGGAGTTCGAGCTGCGACTGGATGCGAGAAACTCCCTTAGAAGTAATAATCTGGAAAATTTATCGGACGCAAGCTGCTCGGCGGAAGAAGAGAAAAAGACGGACAGCGCCGGAGACGTTTAGGGAAGGTGATTGAATTTTTGAAGGCTAAGACGCTTTAGACGGAATCGTGGAGTTTATAGTTGAGATGATAAATGTATGAAAGAGAGGCTGACTGTCGTGATTACTCGAGGATTTCAAGAGGGCGACGATAATAATTTCGAGATTTCACCTCATTTCGCTTACGCAATTACAGTTGTGCATCTAATTTGCGCTTTAAAAAATTTTGTAGAGAAAGTTTCACCACCAGAAATTTGGTTAGTTACTTGCAAGTGGTAATTTTGGGATGTTCGCATTTTTATTAAAGCGAATGGGAGTTGAATTTTTGAAAATTGGCGAGGTCAAATTTTTTTGGCTCGAAAATGTTTGTCGAAAAAAAAAAAAAGAGACGGCGTTCGTAATTTCTAACGTCATCGTAAAATGTTTGCGTTACATTCGGATAATTTCTAGAATTATAGTTTAATGCGATATACGTCTGGGACTCAAGGGGTTACAGATAAACGCTCTAAATATCGTGACCCAATTGCTCTCGTACGTATATAAAATTTATTAAAGTTTGTACATTCAACTGTTTATTTTCACGACTTTATTCCGTTTGTAGCCTCGCAACAAAGGCGGTGCCTTGAACGTTATTTATCGCTTTTACTTCTAATAAAAGCTCCTCGATAAATAATAATAAACTGCAACAAAACGAAGTAACATAGAGGCAGAATTTATAGCGCCGTTAAAGCACATTACGCTACTTTTTTGTAAAAAGACGCAGCGAGGGCTCATGGAATTTGGGAGGCATCTGGCATAAGCAGTACGGCATATCTCCCATAGCTGTGCCAAGTTTCAGAAGTATCCGATAACATTTACGGAGCGTACCGTATATACTATACGTAGAAGTAACGTCGGTTTTCGGATAGGCTTTGGGAATCAATAATAAACGATAAGTCTCTCGCTGCACAGTGGCCCCTCTCACGATGAAACCTCTCGCGATGCAAATACGACATTCCCTTCCGCGTTTTTTCCCGCGATGCCCAGTGGTATCGGCGAATGGATGTGTTGCTACGCCAGACTCTCGTGTAGCGCAACTGGGCTCTGGAATGTTTGCAGTATGAGAGAGTCTGCTGTAATCTTCAAAACTACCCACGGCTTGCTGCGTTTTGTAAGAGTTTTGAGTTCATTATTGATACTGATGGTATGATGTACTATCGATCGCGAACTGAAAAAACAATCTTAGAGGGAAACCCGATTGGTCTTATCGAAAGGACATTTAAACGATATAACCAAACCCAATTTTGCTAACGCAATCGCAGCACCGTTGTCAAAACACACCTTAAATTAACGGAACTCGCGAGTGAAGCCAAAAAAGCACGAAATCGCCGCTCGAGCTGCTCCTTTTGTTTTCCCTTGCGCGCGAATTAACACGTAACCAAAAATAACGGCGTCGGGCTTCCTCTCGCAAACGCACCTGTCCGTAATCACACGATATTTCAATACAAATGAAATAACTGCATTGCAGGGGGGGGGGGCGCTTACGCGGATATTTCCAAAAGCCACGCTACGTCCGACCGCGCGCCGCACGACTTCGCTCCGTAACAAGCCGGAGGGGGTAAAGTCGCGGCTGCAGAAAGAGAGAGAGAGAGAGGGAGCGAGGGAGGGAGGGAGGGAGGGAGGGAAGGCACGACCGAGTGAATCCGAACTTCTCGGCGTGCACGGAAACAGCTCGTATACTGGGTGCTCGGAATCCTATTGATACGCCGTTTTTATAAGATTTGGGAGGGCAGCTTTTTTGCGAGGCTGGATTTGTAGCTTTGCTCGGGGGGTGAAGTGGTGTAATCAAGTGGGTTTGTTGGGAGATGCGGAAAACGTGTCTTTTGAAATGGATAACTAAAAGTGCTGCAAAATTGAGCGCGCCGGGAAGTAGCAATTGTGCTTTTGATAAAATGAATAAATTTCCCTGTGTACTTGAGAGTGTTATTCATGTTCTCAGCGGTTTTTCTGGAAGCCATTTTTTGATCTGATAACAAAATCTGATAAACGTGTTGCAAAAATTTCTTAAATCGTACCTTGAATCGTTAAAGGGTCTTATCTGAAAATTAAATCGCTGTAAGAAGATCGAGATACATTAGCATACTTCTTTCGAATTCCCTTAAACTTTTTGGAAGCTTAACTTTTTTTTGACTTCAAATTCATATCTCCACTATCAATTTTCTTAAGGGGGCAAATTGTAAATTTGTAAAGAAGCAAGCTTATGTTATTAAAATTATTAATTTGTTTTTTATGATCTAATTTGCTTTAAAAAAAACAGAAAAATTACCTGTAATTTAAGAGTATCTAGACCATTTTATCTCAGATAGTCTTTGAAATACAATTTTGTTAGTTTTCCAAGGCTTTAATCCGTTGGCCGTAAACTTTTAGAAGAACCAGTCATTCGATTTCCTTCAAAATTTAACACCAGCTTCCTTATAGATATACTTTCGATATGAACGAAGGAAATTGAAAGTGAAGTGATCAAAATCAAGTTTTAAAATTCAGTAATTTTAAATTTTTCAAGAAATCCTGCATTCGCGTTAAAACTTATGCGACTATAAAACAAAATGAAATCTTAATTTGGGAAATTTAGTGTCAACAGAGCAAAAACACCAATTGAGATAAAAAGATCTAGCTACTCTTAAATTAAAAATAATTTTACTCTTTTTCAAAGTAATATTAAAAAATAATAAATAAATTAATAATTTCAATAATATGAGCATCTCTTTTTGATAAAGTTTAAAGGTGGCTTGTCCCCTTAATTCCTCGAGTAAAAAGCCAAATTTCCATCAAAAAGGTCTTTTCAAAGCTCTTCTTTGCGCCTTATCTATAGCAAAGCTACTCCACTATCTGGAATCATCTTCCACGCGAGGTAACTTCGGAAACACCCAGTACATGCAAAGACGCCCACCTTTGGGAAACCGGGAGAGAGAGAGAGAGAGGTAGAGACAGCAGCAGCAGCAAACTTGGCCGCGTTCGCGCTCTTCCTCGATAATATCGCGCAAACTCGGGATTTGCCTGTAGGAGCCAGTAGCTACCTGCCGTATCTGTCATAAATCTTCGCTCCGCGGGAAAATCGGCGGCGGAACCTTCGCCACACTGTACGTCTGCATGCACGCCGCCGTCGTTAATAACGCGCATGTGGGCCTCCTCCCCATGCCCGCTCGCCCGCCCGGAGGGGGTAGCGAAATCTCTTCCCACGTTTAAAATCTGATTTTCGCCCGACGTACGTGAGCCTCCTGTATTTCGGAGACAGTTTCTGCTTTATCTTTGGCCCGATGCACTTTTCGCGTTTTTTCGTTCGAGTCTCTCTCTCTCTCTCTCTCTCTCTCGCTCTGGTATACACGCCGCACGTCGCGCAATGCCCAGGAGAGATGTGTGTTGGAAACGTATACGTGAGCAGTCCTGATAGCTTCCCTGAAAAATGCTGAGCACGCGTATTATTTTTGTCTGGAGCGACGTTTTTTCCTGGTTGAGAGAGGGAGAGAGAGAGAGAGAGGAGATGGAGAGATGGAATGGAGATGGAAGGGAACACCCGGACAGTTTTTAAGCTGTTTTATAAATTGCACGTCAGATTGTCGTTTGTTAAAGTTATAGAATTTATAGCTGAGGGGGAATTAATATGCTGCGTGGAATATTAAGGTTTGTGGTTCCTTTAGCGTTTTCGCATTTTTTAATGTGGAACTTTTAGTGTAATGAGAAAAATGTTAAATGTATTATATATATAAGAGGTGCACACGAAAATTCGCGGAAGAGAAATTTTTTAACAAGATAGAAAATGCATTTTTAATATTTTATTATTTAAAATTCTAAGTTTCAAGCTGAGGAACTAAGTTTTTAAAATAAAACTTTACGTACACTCGAACAAACACCAGGCGATTTACCGCTCGACACTAATTACTCAAAGGCACCTTATTAATGTGACTCACGCACTTTTTCGGCCGGTCTAAGTGCTTTTTAACTAAGAGAAAGTGCGCAAAAACGTCGGCAAAGAGAAAGAAGCTCTCCAGCGAGTAGGTAAGGTGGAAAGATGAATGCATAAAAGAAGGGTGGAAAAAAAGGACGGCAAAGGAGGATACTGATGGAGGGCCGGACGCGAGAAAAAAGAGAGGAGAAGGCGCACCGGGCAAAAAGATGGAGAGCGAGAGATGAAAGGAGTAAGACATTCGCCGGTTAGTGGCGTGCAATACGGCAGAAATCAGCGCCCGCCGAGAGGAGAGAGGCTGGCGAGCGGAAAATAGTCGCGAGAGAAAGATTCTCCGGGCCCCTTGATTTATTTAAAAGAGGGGCGATCACCAGCGAACTGCCGTGTCTCCTTCCGGCGCCCTCTTCTTTTTCCCGCTCTCAAAGCGGTCATCGCCCACCATCCTCGAGCTCGGGGCAAAACAGAATATTTCCCGGACACCGAGTCCCCCCCGGCCGCGCTTTTCCTTTTACTTATTTAAAACTTCGTTTTTTACCGCGCTTTATATGTACCCTTGCTTTCTTGAATGGCGTTAGCGCGCGTAAGTAATGGGCGTTGGCGGTGTACGACGCGGCGGTGGGGGTCGCAACGGTGGCGTCAGTTATTTATCTCGGATTTTGTATACGGAGGATTTATTATCTACTGCCGAGTACTAATATGGAATATTCAAGGTGCATAATTTCATTAAAACCGGCGGTGGAAAATACGACGCAGAATTTTCGGAGCTACTTCGCGAGCTGACGAGATTAAAAAAAAAAAATTAAGCGCCCTTATTTATTCGCAGGCGGAGAATTTTTAGACTCGTTCTTCGCGAGCGCACAAAATTAAAAGAATTAAGCACACTTAATATTGTTCGCGTAAAGGCACGTAAAACAAAACCCGAGGCAACCTCTCGGATCCATACGATTAGCAGAATTGAGAGCCGGCCGCGTAATTGCGGAAAAGCAAGCAAAAAGAATCCAGTTAAAATGAAGCGCGCAACTTTCGAAAGAAATAAATCGAAGCGGAGGGAGAGAGAGAACTTTTTCGAAAAAAGCTCGCAACGAAATTTCCAAGTACGTTCTCTCCCTCCCCGACGGTGCAATAACCTTTTCTATCTCGCTCCTTTTCTCAATATCATCCACACCCGGATTCTCTTGTACTCCCTGTGTCCCCGAACCTTTCTTCCCCACAGCTGATTGGTCTTCCTCGGGGCCATCCGATTCTCGTGTTCTCGCGTTTACTCCGTTCGCTCGCTCGCTCGCGCTCTTTTACCTCGAGAGGAAATCAGATCGGAAGAACGCGTGGCTTTGAGAGCGCGGCGACTATATACGGGGAATCTTGCAAATCCGAGCCTCTCTGTCTCTCTCTCTTTCTCTCGCGGCGGCGAGGCTTTTGCCGGCTGATTTCCGAAGATAGCTATTTCGAGCGTTTTATCACCCCTTTTTCCCGCGCGACTTTCAGATACAGGGCCGCTCGAGCTAAATCCTTCAATATTTCAGAATCGGATTTCTGCGCCGTCGAAGAAGCTCGGAAATTTTTGAGATTTTTTCGTTATATAACAAGTGGATCGGGGAATGGGGTTTTTGTTTTTGTTGATAAAAAATAAATTCGGGGAGGGCAGAGCAGTTTAGAAGTGCATGTTAAGAGGAGAAAACAACCGAAGGGTTTTTTAAATTCGCTGAAATTCGGTTTACACCGAATCCTGTTTTAAAATAGTAGGGAGGTCAATTAACTTTTATTTCGAGTTGCAGCTCTCAGATTAAAATCATGAGAAATTTGATTATTTTTTGTGTAAGCTTACAAGGAATTATATCGTCTTCCTCGACTTACAATAAAAATAATATTAAGTTATAACAATATAACAGTGCATAACTTTTTGAGAATGCAAACTAATTTCTGGAACAATTAATTTACTTTTCATTCGAGTTAATTGCAATCAATCAAATCGACGCACTTCTGAAAACTCGATATATCACTTTATAAAAGTTATTTATTTCGCATAAAAAGTTTTAGAGTTCATTGATTTGATGTGTATTAATAAATAATTCATTGCAAAATATTAGTGAAAAATTATTGTAGTTAAAAAATTATTTAACTACCGCATCACCGTGTAATCGAGAACAATTATTTTCGTGTGATTTTTATTAAAATTCGTAAACGTAACAGTTTCTAGCCTACACGTATTGTACACAACAGAAATATTTAATACCTTTGAGTTTCTAAAGATTTGGAGAATCTAGTGGATGCTCTTACTCGCGCTACACCGATTGAAAAATGTGCCCGGCTCAGTTTCAGAGAGAAGTTAAGGTCCGCAGCCCGTAAATTTTCCCGCTCGAGAGCCGAGAAATCGAAAACTATTTCGCCACGCCCAATACATTACATTGTAAAATTCGAGATAGCCTCATGCTCTACATCGACCGCCGTAAAAAAAAGAGAGAAGCTGCAGAGATAAAACGAGCAAGTCAAAACAACAATTATTTTTAACAGGGAGTTCCCATCTGTTTTTATTGGATTTCTTCTATGATATCGAGAAAAAATGTTGATGCCCTCATGTAAAAAGAATTTTGTACGAGTTTTTACGGTTTGCTTTACGTGAGTTTTTTACCATTTAACTTTTACTGAAAGTGTATAAATGGTTCGATTGTTTAAAGAAAACATTGTTTTATTAATGGTTACATTGGTATTATCGAATTTAAATGTAAACATGAAGACATATATCTTTTTAAAATGTTCCGTGTAAATTGATACTTTTCCATTCTGACCAACGCAAAGCTGGAAAGTGAATTTCCCTGCGGCCTTTTTTTCACTTAATTAAAATATTCTCTATATCAATAATTTAATATTTCTTATCATGCTTTATAAATTAAAAATATTATGCAATAATGCAATTTCAATATCGAATAGATGACAATAATTATTATTTCTGTAAATATGGAGCGTTTTTTTAAAATAAATTGAACAAAAAATTGTTTTCAAGAACTAAAATGCTCCAACAAAAATTCATACTCTTTAAATCAAATTACTTTGATCAACAGAAAATGTTACAGATTAAATAAAAAAAAAAAAAAGAAATTAGTTCCTATTTTATCAATAATACCTGCGGCTTCTCGACAATGTACAGCTACTGTAAGAAGGGCGCCAAAGAATATAAGTTTTGTGGAAAACGCTAGGAGGGAAGCGTTACTGATGAAAGACATTGTTATATATCTAAGGCGAAGAAAAAGAGGCGAAGCAAAAAGCAAAATTTAATGTCAACGTCTTTCCGGCACGAGAATTTGCTCCCCCTTACGAAACTTTCGTGAAAAATTGTACTCTTTTCATTTACAGAAAAAGCTTTTTTATTCGGTTTATCGCCCTGACGAAAAAAAAATGTTAATGTTTTTTATGTGATACTGGCATAGGATCCTTCAGTTAACGATTAAAGTAAATAATTTTAACGTGTAGTAATCGATTAGCAATTTAAGCGCAGTAAAAAGTTGTAAGCTTTATTAAATATTACTTAAATTAACGTACGTTTTACTTGTTGCGCTGTAAAGCTCGATTTTTAAACGAAAATTACGTAAACAAATTTTTTTAATTTTCAATTTTATCTACTATACCTCACTCGATTTAAAATTCAGAGTAAACAAAATCCATAATCCATCGGGACGCTAAAACGCAGTTTGCAGCAGCAATTCATTGTGCTTCGCACATTATTATTCGGGCGCAATAATTGGAATAATTTACTAGCTTATAGCAGATAAAATGAACGATAAATAACAATCGATCTGGATGAATGCTTAACAAGTTCGAAATCTTTAAAATTCATTTTTCAGGCGAACGGTAAAGAATTAAAACTTTTTTTCCCTTTATAAATAATGGATTTAAATCAGTTTCCAATAACTGAAAAGCTTCATTTTATTCATAATTCTGCATTTCTAGAAAATATATTTGTATTTCGATGACTCTAGACTTTTATTAATCATTTATTTGCAAACGTAAAATGTTCGGGTATTTTGGTTATTTATATAATTCTTATAAAAATTCTGCTTAATTATGAAATAATTTTCTGTAGTAAATCGAACACGAGTTTTATCAATGGTTATAACTCGAATTTCGCTTAGTTATCTATCAAGTTAGGTATTTGGTATAAAGTGTGTATAGTCGAAATCTACTTAGTGACTTTAATTACGCTACATAGCCCCAATATTGAACAATATGCTTATAGTTACTTTACTAAACGCCACCGGCTAAACCTTCTAAATCACACCGATGCTTATTAAAAAATCCAAAAAATATTGATCAACTATCTCGAAAACTGCGTTCTATCAAACACGTCAAAACAACGCAAATAGCAACAATTTCGATAGCGCGGAAATAGGCGAAAATCAAACGAAAAAAAAAAGAAAAAAAAAGAAAAAAATCAAAGCACTGCGTCAGCACAAAGCCATTAGCGCAAAGCGAGAGATAGCAAAGCGTCCGCGGCGCGCCAGAGTCGGAATTACCCAATTTCCATCCCTCGGACAACAAAGACGCGGCGGCGGCACAGACGCGAGGCAGAAGCGCGCAAAAAAGCCCGGCGGCGGCTCCCTCTTTCGCCCTAAGCATTTTCCATGTATGCATTAAACCCAACAAACGATTTATGTCGTGCATTCGAATGCCTCCTCCTCGAGAGAGAGGGAGAGAGCGAGAGAGAAAGAAAGAGAGCGGACGTTTGTAATTTTCCGTGAGCGGTTATATAGAGGCGGCAGGACGGAATATTTATAGCGGGACTTAGCGGCGTTATTCGGCTACCGCGCGCCGCCGCCCCACACACACACACACAGGAATATACTTTTTCGCGGGATTTGCCGTAGAGAGAGAGAGAGAGAGAGAGAGAGAGAGAGAGAAGGAAGAGAAAAGAAAGATATCCCATTTTCCCCGGGCCGCTTAAATCCCCGTTATCATGGGCATCGACCACGCGAATTTCTTCCCGAAGGCGGGCGGCGGCGGCCGTAATAAAGAAGGCAGCCGCGGAGATTTCTCGGGCCTTGTACTTTTTCAATTGACAAAGTTATATGAATTTTCCGCGCGCACACGGCGCCGAGGGAGGGTAGACGAAAAAAGAAAAGGGAAAAAAAAAAAACTTTAATTGAAGTCATTTGCGTCGCCCATTTGACGCGAGGGAACAAAAAGGTAGGAGGCATGCGAGACTGCGCAGAGTTCTCCCTCTCCCTCCCTGCCTCCTCTTCGCTTTGTTTTTCGAAGCGCGTTTCGAAATTGCTCTCTCTCTCTCTCTCCTGCGCTGCAGTGCGTATTTTCGCGTGCGCGTAATTGCTCGACGCCCAAGTATATTCCCCTTATGCTTCATGCGCGCGTTTCGCCCCAGACCGTTATACGGCGCGCGCGCTGACTTTTTGGCGAAATGCAAAAATTTCCTGGCCCCCGGTAAACATCGGGGGGGCCTCGATGTGTTGTTTGATTTGCGAACGCGCTCTCGCCGATAAAACAATCGCTTTCGCTGCCGAATGCGAGCTTCTGACGAGAAAATTTATCTTTTATGCGAGAGCGAAACAAAATTAAAATCCACATTGTCGGGTTAATTAAGGTCTTATTTTTGTTAGAGACTTACGTTTATTAATGCTTATTATACCCAAAAATACTTATGAATTTCATGGATCAGACTAAGCATTGCTTTAAACTACTGCGAATCCGATTATTATGCTTAAAAACTCGTTTATTCGTAATAAATAATGAGTTATGAAATGTACTGCTTTCTGAAAGCTTTTTTCATTTACTTTTAAGTACTACAAGCATGTAAATACTATAAAGCTTATATTTATTCACCAACTTTTTCCAACGTATATATATATATATATAGTCTTTTCGATCATTCCACGTAACTTCATTCCACGAAAAAAGCCAAAGGAAGTTGTAACAGCCTACATCAAAAATTGGTTTCACGCTCCCTCTCCCATCTCTATCAAAATAGTTGCTTCATCGGAACCAAATCCTCTATCCGCCGCTTCCCTCGCAAAAAGCTTCGACGCTCCCGTACACGTCCACAAAAGTTAGTTCGGTTTCTCTGCCAGCCGCGAAATACTCCTCCCCGGTTCCCTCCCTCCCCCCCGTGTCGGCACCTCTGAGGCAAAACAGATCGAGGGAGCAGATATTCGCTCGAGCATTTAGAGGTACGTCGAGCAGAGACAGAAATGAGTATTGATTCCTGAGAGCCAATTCAGCGCGCGCGCGCAGCCCTCAGGAATCCCTGCACGTGGCTGAAACACCCCCGACCCGCAGGCGGGGCGTATAAGAAGCGCAGGAAAGGAAATCAGAGCTGCCGACTGATCCCCGGACCGATGAGTGTATCCGTACGGAAGGGCCGGAGCGAGGCAAAGGGAGAGGAATCTATTTACCGGCGAGTCTTAAGTAGTCGGAATTAAATTGACCTGTCGACTCGCCGCGCTTGCCGGCTTCGGTCGGCGGTTCCATTTATACCCCTGAAATTCTGCGAAGTCTTTCTAGCAAGAACAGGAGAGATGCTTTTTCCCGGGGAAAATAGAAGCGCGCGACAGCCGAAAAAGTGAATTTTAGCCAAAGTTCGAGGAGAGAGATGGGAAAAAGAGTGGCCCTCTTAATGGCCTCGGAGTGGTACAACTTCCGAGGATCGATCTTGGCTCTTTCCCTCTGGGTTCTTTGAGCTTTCGCTTGTTTTTGTTAATTAGCCGATGGCTACTTCGTTATTTACTGTACTTTTATCGGCGGACGTGCGTAAGTAACCACGAAATTTATACCCGCGTTTCCAGACACACCGCGCGGCGTGCTCCCGAGAGGGCGAAAGAACGTCTACTTTCGCGCAAACTTTGTTGACCGATAATTAATACGGCAAACAGACGGGCTAATCTAGAAATAATTGTAGCGCGCGAGAGCGAAAGTAATCGAGAACCCAATTTTCCCGCGGGCCGATTTCTCGAATGAAACAGAATTTTAACGACGAAGCCCTGCCACCTCGAAACTCTCCTCGAATTCGACGCGCTCGGCGGAGCAGTTCTCTGGAAACGAAAGCGCCGCGCGACAACAACCCGAGAAGTCAAATCGTTCGGTAACTTCTTAACTCGTTAACTACCGGCGCGCGGATCGCCTCGAAGAAAGAGCGGACGGAGCAGCGGAGCATGATATCTCCCGGAGAAGAGAAGGGGGGGGGCGTTATGCATTTATGCAATACGGTAGATTAAACGGAGTGCTTGCACTCGCTTCCCTCTCTCTGTCTCTCTTTTGATGCATTCGTCGGCTCTGGGAGTGGCGGCGCAGCATCCACCGCGGAGGCGACGCCTCCGTGACTAGACTTATAATTATGGCGCTTTCTTGCGCCGCGGGCAATTATCCGCGAGTTAATAAGCCGCAGCTTCGGGTGCTAATAGACGGAATCGGACTTTGTCTGAGGGTTTGACTGTCGCATTTGTGAATAAAGAGAAGGGATGAATTATGGATTAATCGTATAGCGAAAATAGTACGCCTTTGAACTCTCTTTATAACGTTCTCTTTTTAATGTTAGCTTTGTTATCGTATTCGTATTCAAAGTTAATTGCGATTTTAGGGAAAAAGGATTAATAAAGGCATTTTCCCTGGTAGAAAACGTCAGCAGAATCTGGCAAAATGTATGGCAGATAAACAAATTATTTTACAACTGATTCTGCCCAATAATCTGTCTTAGAGCAACGCGCACTCCGGCCTTCGTCAACAGAAATATGGCCAAATTCTATTATTATACATTCTCATTTAAAAATTAAATTAAATAATAACATATTACATGTTATATTTTCTTTCCCTTATATTTTACTGTGGAAGTAGGAGACAAAAAATGAATAACGAATAATATACGAACATCGTCATCGCTATGCTCGCGGCGTCCCACAATTAAATCTTATTTTAAAATTCAGCCGTACGACGTTGCTTATTCCACAGATTCTGCGCATCTGTCAATGATGACAGAAACTCTGCGATAACATGGACACTCCACCTTGGCAATTGTTAATATACTATTGACCAGAAAATCTGCTCGTTTTTTTTTACCAACGTTGTAGTTTTTGTAAAGATTTAATAAAATTTAATTTAATTAGCCTTTAAATTATTAAAGGCTAATTCATGTCGCAGAAATATATTGATAGCTAAAAAAATTATAAAACCAATGTTTGTATCATCTTCTTGACTAATGTTTCAGATATTTACCGATGCGTGCCCGATTCTAAATTCAAATGCGCGCTGAAAAGAACCGCTTAAATTATTTTCTTCATCCTCGTCCGCGCATATATCCCTTTTTAATTGCAGAATATAAATGCGAACATGCCGAGCGAAATTTCCCATATTTCATCACTCCGCACGATTATCCCCCTACCCAATGACGATCAGAAGAAGCACGCAATCGTCGACTTTTTTCAGCTTGCGTGCGAACGATTCCGAAAAAGGGCTATATAGGAACTCGCTTGAAAAAGCAATCGAAAATTAAGAGCCTTGGTGCAAGGCAACTCCGCAGCCCTCCCCCCTCCCCCCCACCTTCTCCGCGTTCCCGCTCCATTTCCATCCCTTCGTAAGACGCGCAGCGCAATAAAGTAGCGATTATGTAGAGCCAGTATGCCGAAGCACGCATGGGATTTCAACTAATTCCACGTGTGTGCTGCCGCATATATCAGTGCGGTGGCTTGTAGTTAATATAGGTACCCTTCTGCCCCCCCTCCCCTTTTCCCCTTCGCCGCTTCTCTCACTTTGGGCTTCGTAATAGGCATGCCCCACTTCGATTTGCACAGATCGTTTACCAGTTCCCGGAGTGAGCTTTTATACCAAAAATCCGAGCGACTCAGTTTGAGGATCTAACGAGCTTACTTTTTTTTAAATATTAAAAGAAATTATTTATTTTTACTGTTTAATAAGCATAATTTTTTCTAAACTCCAGAGTTAGTTAAGCTTTAGGATTAAATAATTAAATAATTAAAGCGCAGCATAAGAAAAATTACTAAATTTATTATATTCTAGCCCGTAAAAAATTGCCGCTTTGTTCTTAAACCATCCTTTTCAAATAAAATAATTTTTTAACTATACATCCAGCCTATGTGTAATTCATTATTTCTTTGCCTCTTCACTTTCGTAGAACAATTTTAATTTTTAAAATAACATTGTTTCAAAGCATAATCAGCCCCTCCAACGAAATCCCCAAAAAATAAAACTGAAAAAAAAGAACGATTCCAAGTAGGTGGACGATTTTTCAAATCGAGCTCAATCGAGGACAATCACGATGTCCGTACCTTCTTAGTCAAGCAGGGAGCTTACTTTATTTCGACCTTCAGCTCGGCTAGGAAAGTCTTCGAATGAGTTATACCTCCGGAGCTGCGGGGGCGCGTAACTTGGAAAACAAGTTACTAATCCCGTTCGAAATGAAACTCGAGCGTGAGGGACTTGGCAATTTCTCGTCTTCCCCCTTTCGTCTTCTTTTTTTTTTTACGCCCGCGGGGTTATTCGCCATCGTCGACGTGTGCCGCTGCTTTTTTAGAAAAAGCCAAGGGCCAATTGATTTTTTGACAGCGGCTTCGAGTGTGCCAAGTTGAAATTAGATTTGGATAAGGCGGCTGGGGAAAGTTCATTCGTGACAATGATATTACATGCTTCGTTACGTTTACATAATAGGAACGGCGGATTCGACAATCGAATTTCCGTGTTTGAGTTTCGAATTGTAAAAACTTTTTTGTAGGAGGGAGTTTTTTTTTTTAACCATCTGTAGGCTGCGTCTGAAAACTTTAAAAAGGAACAAAAATAAAAAAAAAAAGATTTACCATTCCTTATGCAATTGAAAAAGGAACAAAGAGCGCCATTGAGTTTCCGTTTCTTTAATCGCGTTTGAAAAAGATTTAAACACCTTGAAAGCTCTCAGCGAATTTCCAAATTTGCCAACTTCGTTAAGCTAAAAACTATTCTTCGAAAAGGGAAAGAAACGTCCGGGGGCAGGGAGTAAAGGCAGAAACGAGATAATTCAATTTGGCCGGAAAACCCGAAGAAACAACTTAAAGGCATGCATAAAGAGCACACAGCAACAAAGGGAAACAAGGAAAACGAGCGCTAATTAGGTTAAATCGGTTCGAGTGGACAAATAGATTCGAAGAAGCCATTAAATTCACCGCGAACGAGGCAGCGGTCGGCCGTAGTACGAACATCACTTAACTTCGACAGTTAGGTAAGTCATAGGTATAATGGAGCTCCTCCCTCTCTCTCTCTCCCTCTCTCTTTCTCCCTCAAGAAATCCCGCAGGACCTCGTACTTCATCACGTTTATAGACTCTCTCTCTCTCTCTCTCTCTCTCTCGGCTGCAAGCACGCGCGCACAACGAACCGCGCCGCTAACTTGATTAAGCACTGTAAGTACAATTATTAGTGGACGACTAGCAAGGAGGCGGGGAGGGGGTCGGGGGAGATTCCTAAAAAGCACTCGGAGCGAGGAAAGCGCTCGCGTTTCGACTATCGTGGCGCTTTTTGCGTAAAACAATTTTCGAGGGAGCTGTATAAGTTTTAGTTCCTGAAAGGCGGACGCAAAGAAATAATTCAATTGCGTTCGTTTGCCTTTGACTGGATTGCGTGTGTTAAAGTTTCTCTTTTTTTTTTATTAAATTTCGCTTATTTAATGAATAATTATGGTTTTTGAAGAGGCCGAATTATTAATGGAGCCTTGTTCAAGGTGAGGTTTCTTTGCGAGGTGAATAATGAATCTGGCCGAAACATTGGGAAAGGGATTTCGTGAAGTTTTTAAAGAATGCTGCTGGAATGGTTTGGTTTTTTTTTAAAACTTAGGTAAGTATCCTAACTCGTTAATTTTGCAACTTCTTAAGCCGAATATTTTTTACTTTGTAGTTAAAGTAGATTTCGTCTTAACTTAAAGCTCGGACTGCTTATTTTTAATGACTGCTGAATTCAAAATACTGTACCAAAAAGGTGCATTGGAGTAATAATAAGCGTGGTACGTTGAAAAGTAGAGTTTTCAAAACTCCTTAGGGATTCAAGAATTAAATTTTTCATTTTTACCCTACTTTTAGTACACTTTATTCAATATTTTTATATATAAAAGTAATACTTTCTGACTTTTATTAAAAGTGGTACTTTGTTTACAAACATTGACATTAAAATTGAGTAATGAAATTTGTACGCCATCCATCTCAATATATCACGTGGTATCTACAATGTGTTATATTGTGCGTTAAAATATAATGATATAACGTAATGTATTAAACTATTACTTTTCTAAAAAGGCAAGAGAGAATTTCATGTTTATATATTACAAATTGAGATTAAAAGCTATGAAACACTCTTTGATCTTTTAATTAAATGAGCTCAAATTCTTCAGCAAAAAATTTAAAACCTTTTTTTATTTAGTTCGTGAAAATAAAAAAATTTCTATACATACATGAAAATTGATGTAAACGTGTTATTGTGATTGACTTTATTTCTTAACGTTTATTAACATATATATGCAGAACGAAGCCAATATTTGAAATTACCTTCAAACTGAAAATTAATATTCGACTAATTTAAAAGAGTAGACTAAAATTTATGCTGTTATTAAAGATGATGAATCGGAGCACTTTATAATTTATTTTTTAGAAATATTTAATTCTCATGATATTTTTAATTTCTACAAAAACCTCGACAAAGACTAACGATATCAAACCCACATTTTTACACATAAAACGCTACCATAAACTCTGCAGTCCAAAACTCATACTAAGCAACAAAAACACTATTCTTTCAAAATCCAGCAACGAAGCATCGGAACAAAGCGGTTGACAAAATGATTTCCGTGCTAACGAGGGCCGCAAAAAGTTTTCCACGCGATCGCGGGTAAGCCGTCCGACCTGCTCTCCCATCCCGGCTGCGTGTATGTGTGCGCGCGCAGCAAAAACACCACACCAAGAAGGGGGTAGAGGTAAACTTTCCTCTCCAGTTCGTCTAACTTTCGATCTCCTCGTAACTCGCGAATGCGCTTGACTCGGCGTTTGGCAGTCTGCGCCCGGAGGAACACGCCGCCGTCTATGTATGAGTCCGCGTGCATACATGTGCGGTTAATCGAACACTCGAGACCGCAAGTTAGCTCGAGTAAATAGGCGGACGTGCGAAGCAGCGCGTTCATTGTACCACTACGGGCATTTCATTGCGGCCGCCGAGGTATATACACACGGGCCTTCTTCCGTCAGCCTTGCTTTTCCGCGAAAATGTAATGACGTTCGTTAGCTGGAAAAATGATTTATTGACTTTTTTTTTAGCGTTTAGCATGCTTTTCTTGGAAAATCTTTGGAAAGGCGTAGGCATTATTATTGGCTGGAATTTTTCCATCTTTTTAATAAGCAGGGAGAAAAGAAATAATTTATGTATAGTTTCTTTTTAACAAAAACCGTTATCATGATTTCTTGGAAAAAGATGAAAGTAAAGCTTAAAATAAAGCTTTTTAAAGTTCTTATAACGAGTCTTGATACTTCATTATTCGTATCGGATGCTACAAGAATACAGGAAGCTTTGTTTTAATCGCACTAAGGCTAATCATCGCATAAAAACCTTATTCTTAACAGTCATAATAGTGAGGGATAACTACTATATAATAATCCATCTTATTGGTTCCTATAACAAAGAGTATTCATCTTTCGTTATATTATAAAAGTATTCATTATGTATACAATTAAATTCCAATTAGAAACAAAGTATTTTTTAGCAAAGCAACTAAAATTATTTAACAGATAAATATACAAGCACCGATTAGTTGGATCTTAGCTCGGAATTAGCTCCGAAATTCTAGGATAAAAAATTTATAAACTTACACTGGGAAATCTTAATGGACCGGTAGTTTCAGCCTCTACCAAAGTATTATAACTTGATGCATCTTTGATCAACTCCGCATAAACTCAAGCTAAAAACCGAATCACTCTCGCAAGTTCAGCACGACTCTCGGCGCGGCGGCGTCTTCGGAAGCTGCATAACAAGTTGACCCGGTTCCTCGTCAAGCGTCTGCGCTACGTTATATTTCAGTTGATCGGGCCGTCTTTCCTCCAGCTCCCCGCTAATACCAATCCCTCGAAAGTACCGGCGGACCATCCGTCATCATTCCGTCAGCTCTCGGCAAAGCTCCCCCGAATACACAGCTGGCTTCCCGCGGCTGGCAAAGACAGTCTCCCTCCGACACTTCGCCGATGATGTACGCTCGAATCAAAGTGCAGCGTCATACGACAAGGAGCTATCTCGCTATCAATCGAGCCACGGTACGAGCGCGCGCCGCCTCTGTTGCTCCAGCCTCGCTGTGTACACCCCCACCCCCCCGGCCTCACCCACCCGCCTCTTCGCCGTTCCCTAAATCTCGCGCTATCGCGTTATGTTTATGTGTGCTCAGGAGGAGCGAATGAATTTGCGAGAGGCCGTGGGAATGTGCTCTCTCTCTGTGTTTACGACGGGGAGTTATTTCTCTTCGGCGCGACGCCATTGCGTTTACGATTCGAGAGCAGTTAGGACGCGTGCAGGCGCGAGCACTTGTTGGCCTGGCGAGGATTTGCCGCGCGAGAATCTGTGTTTCCCGGCGAACTGCCGAGGCGCGTCTCGAGGAATATATATATATGTATATATGTATATATCTCGCCCGAGCTTACGCCGAGCTTTACTACTTCGATGCTCGACTGGCGCGTTGGATTTTTCTGTTTTTTTTTTACGGCCGGTTCGCGATTGTGCGGGTTTAAGGTTTTGCGTCTTTGCGTTTGGAATATTGGCTGAGTTTTTCGAAAATTGAAAGTTTTCCGGAGTTGCGTAAGATGCGAGCTTCGAAGTGTGGGGTTTAAGCTTGCGTTTTGTGTATGAAAAAGTTTTAGCGGAAAATGTCTTTATATTTGTCCTCTTCAGCTTGCAAATACGTAACGAGATTTTCATATTCCTACGATCTATGAATGCGAACGCTCGGAATATAGGATGTTGTATAAGTAGATGAACGCTGCCTTTAGTCAGATGTTATGAACAAATAATTAAATAAATTTATTGTTAATTAACAAAGTTATTTAAAAAGTTATTAAATTAATTAATTTAAAAAAGAAATAATTATTTGATTATTTATTTGTGTTTATTTATTATAATAATTCACTTATTTATGAGTGAATTTTAGTATTATTTATTTAAAGTTAAATTTAGTTAATTTTGTACACACGTATATC
>UCOL01003339.1:0-19559 GCA_900474335.1 Ormyrus nitidulus | reverse complement strand
CATTCTTATGTCATGATGAATTTAAATCGCGGCCCCGGACGATCCTTGCGATCGCCGTGCACGCTTGCCTACACATTGACATTTTCAATGTGTTGAGAGCTCTTAAAAAATTATTTTAATATAATAGATTTATATTTCAGGGAAACATATGTACAATCCGTAACAATGTTTTTAATAGAAATTCGAATGTTGATATGAATATTTTGCGTTGAAGAATATGTCACGGCGAAGTTGTTTTTTTATTCGTTTTTAACGCGCGAGGGACTCATCCAGCTCTTCCGAGTGCAGTTTCAGTTAAAATATCGGTAGAAAAATTTTTTAAATTTTTGACGAGAGCAACGTAATGTGCAATGATTTATACAAGTTAGTCCTTTAAGTTGTTAACAATTGCACTTTACGCTGCACTCGTCAAAAATTTTAAAAATTTTACTATCGATATCCTAGCTAAAATTGTGGATGAAAATAAGATCCTCGCGCGTTAAAAGCGAATATAAAAAATAAAAGTACTTCAAGAAATTTAAGATGACAGGTAATAGACATATTATTTAATCACTGCAACACACGAATTTTTATTCATTTCGCAAAATGCTACTGAAAAATATAATTTAAATTTACATTTAAATATAATTATAGGGTCATATTAGAGGCGGAGAACGTCTTTAGATAAAACTAATACCGTGCAAAAGTTATAGAAAGTGCTGTACTCCTTCAAATAAGAGAAATAATGAAGTTTCTAAAATTGTATTGCAAGGGTAAAGTTAAGCTTTAAATTTTCAGGATGAAAACGTTTTTCTTTTACTATTTCTCTTCTTATTCATATTTCAAACCTTAATTTAGGGAATATTACTCTACCCTTTCTTTTTGGCTTTTATTTACGGATTTACATTTGTAATCTTTGCGATCTCAGCAAGTACGTGTACTTTCTACTATTTAGAAGCATTATACACGAATATTTTCAGCAGTAGATTAGCCGTCTAGAATTATTACTAACATATCTATAAAAAAATTCACACCTCCCCGTTATCTCCTCTCCTTCCCAAGCCGCCCAGAATGATGTTCTAATTGCCTCTCACTCCCGAGCAGCGAGAATACAGACGTATCGCCCCTGCAGAAGCGGCAAAAAAACAAAGGCCGCGATGAAAGCTAAAATATTTGCCGCAATAAGTCAGCTTTCTCCACGCTTCATCAACGACCGATCAACGGCCACGCGTCGTCAATACAGTTCAGGGAGGTCAGCGCGTGCGGTCTGCCATTACCTCGCGGAGCGGGACGAATTGTCCCGTGAAAGGCTTCCCCGAAACTTGCGTGCGAAACGCCCCCCCGAAAAGGCCCCCTTTTCGGACAGTGTCCATTTTCCGCCGAGGCGCGATTCGCTCTGGCCGATCGGGCTTTTTGACTTTAATTTTCTCTCCGCCGCGGAGGTCCGCATCTGCGCGCCCTGTCCTCTGCGTCGTAACGCGATACTTTACTCGCTACACCATATATAATTCGTTTTTCTCGTTCGGTGGCGCGAGCCCCCGCCGATGCCCCCGCTTTCTCGGTTTTACGCTCGTTACCCGTAAACGACCGGGAGTAGGAGCTGATTTATGGACTTTCTAGGTAGGAGACCTGATGCGCTTGCGATTCTATCTGCTACATACGAGGGTATTTACTGCGGGAGGGATGGATGTCCACTTGATTGTTTGATAAAAGATTTTGATCCGGATCTTTATTGTTTATTTACTGTGCGCACACAGAAAACAGCACTTTAATCGTATGGAGCAAGAGTTTTGTAAATTAACAAAATTATATAATACACTTTACCACTCACAAAAAAGAAAAAAAAGGCTCGCTCGCCGTGAAATTCAGCCCCCTGCCCCTCCTCGGCGAGCTTCGGGCAAACGGGCGACGCTCATACATACGGAGCAGATGATCGATAAGAGCGCATAAACGATTTATCCGAGTGGCGGGTCGCGCCGGGGGACTCAGTCACAGGCCGCTGCACTCCGGAGACGCGCGACGCGTCTCGTCGGTCCCTCGCACGGCTCTGTATATACCCTCCTTCCCTCCCGAAAAAAGTCGACGACTCTCGAGGATTACGGAATACCTCGAACGGAGGAGCGGCGCGCGTGCCGCGGCGCGCAGGCTCATCTGTTGATCGTGATCTTTACGGTTTTTCGGAAAAAAGAAGGATGGCGAGGGCCGCCGTTAATCCCTTATATTGCTTCGGGCTCCCGCGGGGAGAGAGGGGGAGAGTTATGGAGAAAACATGTTCCGGATAAAGTGCCCTTTCGGGGTGCAGTTTATTGGGTAATTGGTCGATGGCGCCCGTTTAGTTCGGAGGCTTTCATTTTTTTTTTTTTTTTTAAGCGACGGTTACGCGAGCGTGGAACTAATTTTGTGGCTCTAAAATCGAAAAATTTTTTGTGCTTTTCAAAAATTTAGACTTCGATTTCGATTGCATCGAATCGAAAACCGGCTAAGATTTTGCTTGAAAAATAAAAATCTCGCAACGGCCGAAGCACCGTTTCCTCTCATCGGGGCCCCTTTAATATTTTCCAATTTATAAAACCATTACGTCACGGCAGCAAGGATTACACGACACTCAATCGATAATTAAAGCGATCGAGAAATTAATAAGCTACTCATATACGGTCCCTGTCCCATCATCCTGCGCTCAGCCGCGAACAGGAGAAAAGGAGCACTTGGAGTAGCCCCGAAAAATCTACATTACCCGGGAGCCTCGGTGCAGCTAATTAAAGCAGCGCGGCGCGCTCAAAGTTGTCGGCTCGCCTCGCGCGCTCGCCATTGTCATTACGATTACGCGCGGCCGGCGAGCAAATGAGATCGGTCCGTAAATTAGATGCAAACGCGCATGCGCGTATCCACTTACTCGGGCGCGCACCGCCGCCGCCGCCGTCGCGCGGGACGCCTCATTCGGGGCAAGTCGCCCGGATAATTTGAAAGCGATCTCGGACAGCTGCCCGCCTTACGCGTAAAATATTCGGCGCGTATATATAAGGTCGCCGGGGCTCCTTCGCTGCTCTCTTTCACTTGTGCCGGATATTTTTCGAGAGCGCGCCGGCGACGATATATCTGGCACGTGAAAAGTGATACGCTCGAAACGGGGGAGGCTTTTCTTTTTGCGACGGTGGGTATATTGTCGGAGGAGGACTATACCTTTTTCTGCCCGTGGTTCCTTCTTTCGACTTGTTTTTTCGGGAACGCCAGGATGCAAATCAAGCGGAGATTGCTTTGTGGGGGAGATTTTTGAATGGATGGAGCTGCTTTTAAGTGGCTATCGAATTTGGGTAATATTCGGGACAATGAGGGTGAAATGTTGGAGAGACAGCAATTTGTACGAAAAAAAATTCAAGTGCTTTCTTTTTTATGGAAATAGTCAAGAGCGGAAACCGATAGTTGATTTTAATTAATCTCCGATATATACTTTCGATTTAAACGATTTTTATCCGTTTGTCCGCTATTTCTATCTATTTGAAGAAGCTACTTTTCAATCGTTCAGCCACAAGTTATACATTACATCTAAAAACTGCAACGCGTCAGGCAGCAATTTGCATGCTTCCCGATGCAAAGCAAATGCCTCTGCCCAGAAAGCGAGAGGCCCCATAATTCTTGGCGTCTCCACCTCTGAAAGCCGTCGCACGATTTCGTCTGGAAGCGTTCCTCGGCCGGCAGAATCTCAATATTCTTGCCGGCGAGCCGTCGCGTGCTCCTTCGATCGCGACGGCGATATAACGCGAGTCGGCGCCCGCAGGCTTTCCTTGCCGCGTGCGATCGGCTCTTTAAAATTCAGCGGGCGCCAGGCAAGCTTGCGGCCGTGAAAACTGCCCTCGGAAATTTGCGGAGCCAGAAGCGAGCGCGACTTATCCGCTTCGCATCTCCGACTCGGTCCCCCGGCAGGCGTCATTTCTCTCACGTTCCCGTTTTTCTTACGTGCTGTGGATTTGTTTGCGGAAGCTTTTCCGCGTCGAGAGCCCCTTTTTCGGGTAGATATATAGGAGAAGCTGATTTCGAGGGATAGGGGAGAACGGTTGCGGGATTTAAATGGCCCGATTGCGCTGGAATTTGGTTTGCATAAGCTTTATCTCGAGAAGTTTCGGGGGTTTTAAGTGTTTCCACTCGTTTCGGTCAATTTGAATATTGATTAGATCGTTGGTTAATAATCCTAGGGACGTGGTTTTGTTTTTATTATATGTTTAATACAAAGTTGTTACATTTCAAATGATACACCAATCACTGTGTTTGTATTGAGATTATCTTAAAATACATTTTCTACTGCAAGCAATTGTTGCTGAAATTTTCATTTAAATATCCACTTGCTCTAAGACTATCTGTAGAGTTAAGTCCAAAATTATATTTGATCTAAAAAGAAAACATTGGTTCTTAAAACATTATCTTCTTTTCTTTGTACGTGACTCTTTTAAATTCACTATAATTTGCACAGCATGAAGGTGACGTTGAGGGTTTTTCTTATCTGATTGAGTTCTTACGAAGAAAATTAATTTTCGTCGCGCGTTCCCGTTCAAAAACATCCCTAAGCAATGCGGAAGAAGCTGCGCCTGTCACCGTAAGAAGACAGTTCGACCGTTACCTTTTTCAATTTACGTTCTGGAGGCTTAGACCTTTGACATGTCATCTAGCTCATCAGATAAAACTGCTTCTCTTTTTTTCATTGTACCTAAAACATCGACTGCTGATGAATATAAATCGTGAATAATTACAAATTTCAGTTTTTTTTTAATAAAAAATAAAACTTTGAGAAGGAGCGTTTCGTTAATTACCTACGACATTCCAAGGCTGCACTTCAGCTTTGCCAAACAATAGAAAAATTAGACCTACAGTAAAACTTGCCGCTGAAGAAATGTAGAAAACGGTGTACCATTGAGTTACATCTTTCTGTAAAAAAATTAGAAACGATTGTTTTAATTAAATGATATTTCAATAAGTACTAGACTAAAAATTTTGATTAAATTGTTCTTCATAACAATTTTTGAATAAAAATATAATATAAAAATATGAATGATATTTGCACCTACCTCATTGGTAACGATGGCACTAACGACCAAAGGGGTAAACGTGCTGCACACAGTGCTAATAAAGTTGGTGACAGCAATGAGAGTTCCCGTGAAATTAGGAGCCAGATGCATTAGCGTGGCGAAGAATCCACAATTATTGGAAGAACTAAGGCTGACCGAGATTATAAAGACTGCCAGGACGAAAGATTCATTGGACGTGTCGACAAGGCACATAGTGGTGAAAGCTACAGCTGGGATCCAGACACCGATGGTGTTGCAGACTTTGTACACCGTCAAGGGCAGCGCACCTTTTCGCACGAAAAAATCAGCTAAGTAGCTTATAGGTATCGATAGAATCATAGCACCCAGATACGGGAAGGTTGAAATTGTGCCGCTCTGTAAAAGTAAGGAGAAAGCGGCTGATTTATTTCGGCGGAGCCGTTAAATTCGAGTTGTTTAATTGTTGCACCTTTGACGCATCGAAATTAAAAATACCGTTGAGATACGTTGGAATTTCAGACAGTAATGTGACATCGAAAAAATCTTGCCCACAATGTGATAGGATAACGACCCACACGGGAGCGGATGTTAGCATTCCTTTCCAAGGTATTTTCTTTTTCTGCAGAAAAAAGTAGAATAAATGTTGTATGCAATTTTTAATACGCGCTTCATCGTTACATAAAATTTAAATATTAAATTCAAAACTGTTTTTACCTTAACGTTATCGTCATTGCCAATATTATGCGAATTGCCAAGACTGCTATTTATAAAATTTGCTTCTTCTTGACTAATTCTCGAGTGATCCGTGGGAAAATCTGCGCCCAGGAAATAAAAACTAATGCTCCAAATAATGCCGAGTGCACTAAACAAATAGAAAATACTTGGCCAGCCAAATCTCGACGCTGAGAGCCAGCCAGAAATTGGCATCGTCAATACAATAGCAAAGTTGCTCCCGTTTGCAATGAGTGCAACTAAAAGGCAATTGTTTCGTATAAAATTACATTATAAAATTATAGACTAAATCTATTATAATACAGCTTTTTTATAAACTTTGAATGCTGCAATATCTCTTATGTATTAGTGATCTTACGCAGTCTTCCTCTCTCTTGGGCAGGAATCCAACGTGACATCAGTGCGAGGTTGCAAGGCAAAAGGCAGCCTTGACATAAGCCGACTATGGCTCTGCAAAACATTACGGGTACGTAACCGTAATCAGCCACGAAGGGAATAAGTAAATTGAAGAGCGAACAAAAAAATATACTGCAGGTGAGTACTTTGCTGGGACTTAAGTAATTCACAATGATGCCACTTGGCAGTTGTATTAACATGTAACCGAAGTAGAAGGAACTCAAAATCATGCCGCTTGTTTGCGAATCCCAATTGTAATCCTTCAATAATTAACAAAACAATTTAATCTTACTTAGATGTCGTGTACGTATATATTAAATTTAAAATGTTTTAAATTTTAATAGTTATATTTTGTGAATATGCAGTAAATTAACTTTGTTGCCAAATGTATAATACATACGGGAAAGTCGGGGTTAGCAGAACTTTTATTCCGCATTGCAACGATAGCCACTGACATACTGGCCCTCAAAGAAAAACTTGCCGTTACTGCTAAACTTATCATCAAAACTACCAAGTGTCTCACACCTAATTTTTTTTCGACTTCGGAATTATCTGGAAATAGCCATGTAAATAAATTCAAGCTAAAAATATCTTTGTACTTATTAAAAAAGTAAAAGTTATGGATTAAATTACTTTTTGAAGCATCGTTTTCTTTTTCAACTGTCTCCATCGTAATCATTTCTTTGTTTAATTATTTAGACGACTATTCTACTTTTCACTTGTTTCACTAAACATAGCTTTTAACCGCTGTCTTGTCCATCTGAATGGAACTGTTGCTTAAAGTAACTGTAGTTTAAAACCAATGAAATGAACTATAATCTAATGAGATCTCATCATATGTAAAAAAACAGATCAAAAGATAATGTAATAAAACAGGATTATAAATAGTAAATGAATAGAATTTTCTTTCTCGAATCTTATCAAGAGACGTTTACATGTCAGACGGGTACAGAAAAGATTTGCACATGGGATAAACTTATCTTGTCCTTTCTATTCAGATTATTATTTAAAATTTTGTTTTGAAATTAAAATTTTGATTTATGGCATATATTAAATCACAGCAATTCCATCAGATGAAAATTTAATTGCCAATATTTAACAATATAATGCAGCAAAGAAATTTCACGTTTTGATACTTAGGATCATTTTTATTTATAATTAATTTTCATAATAATTTCTAAATTTTTTTTTAAATTATTCTCTTTATTTGTTGAATATTAATAATGCATTAGACTAATTTTTGTAAGCTTATACGTATACTCGCCTTCTGCAAGAGCCGCAGGCGAGTTCGTGTTAGCCGTTGTCGAGTGTTCATGCAAACTTCACACGAGTGGAATAACTTCTCGGACGTGTAACACTCGATATTTTTTTTAACAAATGCTCGGAAATGGTACTTTCGAGTGATTAGAATATATACAATAAATAAGATAATTTTTTTTTGTTTATATTCCATCGAGTCTAATATTTTTAATTATGAATTTTTAATTATGAAATTCTCGCAGAAAATAAGCACGAGAATGTAACATTTCGAAGCATGTGTTAAAAAAAAATAATACATCTGCATGAACATTTTCAGTAATCCAAAAAACTTTGTATTTAAAAAAGTTTCTACTTTTATTATAAAAATGCTATTAATAATTCTGCCTTATTGCTCAGAGTTCATTGATAATTCTATTGATCCCGACATATACGATATAGTTATATATCTTTCTGATTTATAGGTATTAATGATAATCTATCTTAAGTAAATAAATTTTAAATGCCAAGCGTTCTAAATGTTTTCGTATCTAATGTCATAAGTACGAATTTTGAATGGTCTGTAATAAAAATTGTTGCAAGTAAGAAGTATTATAATTAGATTTATTTATTTATTTATTTAAGAGTAATAAGAGCGATTCGATTTATATACATATTTCAATGCCTAACTAATTGATTTGGATTCAAATGATAATTTTTTTAGTACACTAAAAATGTATGATGTAATTATTTGATAACTTACATTACAAATGGCAATCTCAATCGGCAATACTCGATACTCTATATACAAACTCCGCGCGACCAATATTTACAGAGGGCAACGGAAAAAAAGCGACTGGAGCTGCACCATCGCCGATCCCTCTGCATTTACACGTCTTCCCGGCATTAGGCAAAAACAGGAAAGCAACATTAGCTCGTGGCGGCAGATAAAAATGCGTCAAAGAAAGCGAGAAAAAACGCGGCGCGTAAACTGTTGAGCCTCCTCGACCGAAGAAAATGTATGCGCCCATTCTTGCACCTCCGCTCTGTTTGTGTTTGCGCAAAGAGAAAAGCGTCCGATAAACCCCCGTCTAGACGCCTTTTTCGCTTCGCGCCCGAAGCTAATGCTTGCTCCAAGATGACGACACCCGATAAGGAGGAAAGTCCTTGGAACAGAAAAGTGGGAAGGGAAGGCCCCCCGAAGAGCAAAGACACTCGAGGGAGGATAAGCGAGAGAAGAGGCTGTAAAGTGTTTCCTCACTTCGATAGACGAAAACAACGGGATCCTTTCAATATACAAGAGTTGGCATTTTTTCCTTGTCGCTTGGCTGCTTTCCTTCCTTGCTCTACCTTGAACCGTCTTACTGAGTCGTCTTACTGAGTCGTAAATCCTGGAAAACAAATAAAGTAATGATTATATAAGCCGCTGTTTCGACAGAATTGAAAATTTTTTTTAATTTTTTCAAAATCTAGCAATGACGTTTGTGTCTTCATCTAATGTTAAAATCGATTATAATATCAGATAGCGAAAAGAAGGAACAGTTTGACACGCGACAACTCAGGATTTTATTGAGTTTTCTATAATCTTATGTTGTATATAGTACAAAGTTGAATATTGTTCAAGAAGATATCCTTTTCATAGAAGGAAACTTTGCAATCATATTTGTATTAATTCAGTGGATAAAAGAATTATCGTCGAAGCACCGGTTGCTCGTGCGTAAGACGCATCCTATACTTTTATTACATTTCGATTATTAAGTAATCCAGCTTATTTGTTTGTTCTCTTAATCTGCCAACTGTAATTATTACTGATACACTTTTAATATCTTTGTCAATGTGTCTCTTTGTTGCAAAAAAGTTTTATGCAATAATAGCAAAGCAGAAAATGGCTCGATATCCACCGGAGACACATTGTGAACCGTAAATATAAGCATCTACAATCACTAAATTAATTTAAGTAATATAATATTTTTTTAAATCTTCGCTACATTAAAGTAAACGTAAGGAACAATAAAAGTATTTTTGATAATCAAATAAACTGAAATTGAAGTTGTGCAAAATTTTACCAACGAAAGAATTTTGTAAGCTAACTAGAGTAAAAGTTTATACTTTATAAACTTATAAGATAGATGTGTTAATAAAAACTTGCTTACATTTCCTGTTGCGCTTGAGGAGATACGGAAAAAAGAAGCACTTATTATGTCATTTAGCAACGCTTGTACATACGTATATACTTGTTTATTTTCACAATTTATGTATGTAATTAACGACTTTTCACCAAGTTTTTGTAGGTATTTTTTATGCAACCGCATATAATTCAGGTGCAACGATCCTTTAATTTACTTATTATCCACAATTATATTTATTGTTAATAGCTTTTCTTACTAATTCTAATTTATATATATTATAATTAGTGTTTTATTATTTATTATTAATTAAATTTATTACTACTTCAATAATAATTACATTGCATACACCTATTTGTTAACATACATTGTAGACAAAAACAAATATACTTTTACTAATACTACATTTCGTGAGTTAAGGATAAATAACAATAACTAACAATAAAAGGTAATAACAGATAAAGTAAGTCCAAAGCTTCGGGACTTTATTTAACATTCACGCAAATTAAATTTCTTGCATTTAATTTGTTACGGGATTTTACAGTAAAACGAAGCTTATATTTCAATACAACTGTAGCGTAAAAATAACTTGTTTTTTTTTTTGTAAAGTTAAGTTAAATTGGATTTATGTTTTTTCCGTAGATTTTCAATTACACAGCCGAAGCGATCCGAAACAAGGAACTTTAACAATAGCAAGAAGAATGGATTCAAAGTGCACCACCAAGAAGGTATTCTTCTCTTTTTTTTGTCCAACATCTCAATTATCCGCCGGTTCATGAATAATCTCGAGGCAATGATTTTTACCAGATACGCGGAACCTTTTTTTTGCCGACCGACAATAGGAGGAGAAAAAGCTTGCTCGATTTGTCACGGTATTATCTCTCTGTAGTTTGAGTAGAACCGAAAGTGGCTCGATTATTCGGATTGCCGAATCCAAGTTTCTTTCAAGGTTTTGTAGAGTTTTGCTTCTGCAGTACGAATTACGACTTTCTGAGAATTCTGCCGATTTTCGGCGAACTGTTCCTTATTTTCAAACAATGATATAAAAAAATAAAAGAAGTAAATTATACTCTATTTTTCTAAATTGAAAATATGTAGCTGGTTTTTCATGAGTTCCCTCAAAAATATAGCATAATGTTGTTTTCTTAATCTTAATGAAGTGGTGTGTACTTGCTTCATCCTCAAGAAATGTCGAATTGTTGGTACAATATCTTTAAAGTGTGAAAAGTATAACGTAAAGCACCAACAATAAAGTTGACACAATTCAAATGAAAACGGCGCGAGGCTCCGGATTAATTTCGAGGAAAGTGATTATATAACACAATAGCCCCTCGACGCCACTCCGAAGCCGCGGCCTCAAAATCAAAGGACGACGCGGCGCTGCTTCGAAGTAATCGCGCGCAGGAATCGAATCGGACCCCCGCAAGCGCGAGCGAGCGGTTTCACGCTCGGGCGAGCCTTTTTTTCAGCTTTCTTGCCCGCAAAAGGAGATGAATAAAAAAAAAAAAAAAAAAAAAAAACAGCAGAGGAGAGGATAGGACCGGGAAATAATCGGATGGTTTACGGGGGTTCCGGACCACCGGACCGTGTTTATATTCTCTCTCTCTCTTTGCGTTGCGTCCCGAAGCCGCAGGCTTTGGCCAAACTGTATAATAGGAGGCGCGCTCTTTTGTCTTTATCGCGGCTACCTGCAGGTCGGCTTCCTTTTTTCCCTCCTCTGCACCGAAGGAGGCTGGATATTACACGGATCGATTTTACGCGTTCGGTGTGCGGGGAGGACGGAACTGAGGAAGCTATTTGTTTTTTTTTCAGGATTTGAAGGCGGTGCGAGTTAAACGATTTGATTTGGTTTTTCCTCGGCGGAGACTTGACTCTTTCCTTCGGTAAGGTATACTTAGTTGACAAACGGGGAAAAACTTCGGAATTCGCACGCGTGAATCAAGAAGAACGTAAAAACGTGAAATACAATTATTTAGTAAATAAAAAAAAAAGATTTACGAAATTACATTTAAATTTGCCTGAATTTACTTTTTCAATCTCTTCGAAAAGAGTAAAATCCAGTCCTCCACTATTAACCAAAAGAAAACTCGAAGCAATCCCCTCCCCTCGGCAAGCCGCGAGGCTCGCAAGTGCACAGCCGCAACTCCACGAAGCGTGCTGGGCGCGAGAGCGGCACGGGCGCCCGATCACCTGCCGTTTACGCTGCCTGATTTGTAAATCATGTCCGCGCTGCAGCGGCTACCGCCGCCACGCTTCGCTTTCACGAAAACTGCAGGAGCGATCATTGCGGCTTCATCTCTCTCTCTCTCTCTCTCTCTCTCTCTCCTTCCCTCCCGCTCCGATCGAGCGCTTTTTTCTCGACGGCCAAGGAGGAATCGCACGCGAGGGGAGCCGCACGCGGCTGCTTCTTTTTCTGTCCGGCGACGGCGACGTGAAAGTGCGCGCGCGTGCGGAGACCTTTCATTTTAATAATTTGGCCGGTTTTTCGGAGCGAAAAACCAGCGCGCGGCTGGGAGGACTCTTTTCGGTAAGACCGTCGGGGGATTTGTTTTTCGAGATTTAATTAGGGGAGGCGAGGAGTAGAGATTATTGATTGATTGAAGGCTTTCGCGGCGGAGCGACGGGTAATGAGATATTCGAGGGTCCGATTTTTAATTGAACGCTCAAAGCTTTTTCTTCGATATTATTTCGCTCTGAAGATGCTGAATTTTTATAGTGGGTTTTTAGTTTTTCTTGGAGGAAAGATGATTTATCGATGATATATTTTTATTAACAAGTTATTTTTGCCTTATGGAAAAACTTTACTAACTGCAATTATATTGAACAAAATTTGTATAAATGGATTTCTTTAATAAGATGATTATTATCAATAAGACACACAATTTTACTTACTTATTTATATGTGTCTAATTTACAGCCTAATAATAATTTTATAAAGAATTTCGAGAAAAAATAAATGCTTTATATAATAACTTTCATATAATGACAAGACGCAGCAAGTTCCGTAATTTACGTGTAAGCTGTCGCATGTAAGTTGCGCACAGCAAATTATACGCAAGAATTCGTTCTTTGAAGTAATGACCCGAAATACGGCCGTACTTCAAATGACGCTTTTTTTCAACGAAGTAGCCGGAAGCGATTTCCACTTATTCTAATCACCGGCCTTTGAAAACTGGAATATCCGAAGTCATCAAAACTCCTCTCATTTTTTTTCAATGTCGCAATTTATACGTCAAGTTCAACGACAGCTAAAAAAAAAAAAAAAAAAAAAAAAAAAAAATTAAAGAGCAGCATTTCTCTCTTATAACATTTTATGTTATTACGCTCTGCAGCAGTATATCTCGTGTGAATTATTAAACTTGTGAAAATAATTTTATAAAGTATAATTAAATAATAAAACCCAAAAATAGTTTCTACAACTAGCGGCGCACTATGCTTAAGTATTTGGGTATTCGCTGCATTTTATTACGGTCCATCAGTTAAGAAACTTTTTTTATTTGCCGCAAAGTAAAACAAAGAAAACTAATAAGCCCACACAATTTCTACGCACCTCGTAATCAAAACCCTCCAAAAAAAAGGCATCCCCAAACATTCTTTCCTTCTCAAGCCGAAGTTTAACTGCCATATTGACACCTCTATTCTCTCCGACTTCCCCAAACAGAAACGGAACACGGCACCCTCTAATAAAGCTAACCCCCATAAACACCGCAAGTCTTCGGCGAGAGTCGCCGTATAATTCGGCGGCGGCGCGTCTCCCGCGCGGAAAAAATAAAAAAAAAACGCACACCGGCCTAAGCACTCCGGCGCGCAATTACGGGCCGCGCCAAATAACAAAGTCGGCCGATTAGCGCGCGCGGAGCGCGCGTGCATCGCGACCATTCAATTTCCAGGGAGCGCGCGCGCCGAGGTGCCGGGATAATAATAGCGAAGCGTGCGGCCCGCACGCCGTCCGTAGGGCCGTAAAACGCGCCCGGCCCTCGATACTTACGACTTGGCTTCTCTTCGGGCCGACCGCAAACGCCGTCCTCCGAGTCGAGGATCCACGCGGCCGGCTGCGTACCGTGAGTAATCGAACGCGGGCTTATGGAAAACGTTGCCATTCTGCGCGGAGAATGTGAGCTTTGCCGAATAAGTTGCTATTTACGTTTCGAGTAATTACTCGGGCTTTTAACTTTCAGGTTTTTCAGGTCCGCGATGTTTGAATGTAAGAAAAAATACGAATCAATTAATTTTTTCGTAATAAACTGCTTAGCATTAAATAAATCTTTATAAACGTAAAAAAAAATAAAAAAAAATTAAAGCAAAAAACGCACATGATCGTTTAATTATTAAAGTTGCCCAGAAGTGTTTTTTAAGCCGCAATGCATCGATTTTCACTTAAAATAAAACCGAGTACGTGCCGAATGCGCGGCTTAAGCTGCCCTCACTTGTTACAAGCGCTGCCGCGGCTTCCCTTCTCAGCTCTTTCCTTCTCGGCCTTTCTCGAACTCTCTCATTTTTCTCTCTCGCCTCCTTCTCCCTGCCCTCGCGGTTTATATTGCACTTTGCGCAAATTGGGCGCACGCGCGCGGTAGCGCTCCTTCTTTTTAGGCGCGAGCGTTGAAAATTGCGCGCTTTACTCACCCGTCCGCAGTGTAATTGATCCTCCGTGGCAGCGCGCGTAATTATGTAAAAATAGGCTTTTACGATTATTCGGCTCCTTGGTGCCCGAGTAACAAAGAAGCGGCGCGCGCTCGACGCGATATTCCGGAAGTTCGTGGAAGCGATCGCAGCTCCGACTGCCCCCTGGAAAGTACTTGAAATAACTAACTCCACGCTCGTTCTTTTTGACTGTTGCCGCGAGTTTTTTTGAAAAATAACTTTATTTCAAAATTGCCTTTGCTGATCGAGTAGTAAACTGTTTCAAGGAGTAAATTATAAGGTCGGCACTTGCATCGAAATGAGATGCCGTAATTGAAGTTTCTTGCCAAAATGACTTTGCGTAGAAAAACAAAAACTTTCATATATTCGCGGGCTTATTCGGACATCTGAAGCATCTAAAAGTATGATAAATTGAAACGATTACCTTATAACCGCTGTTATCGCGAAAAACATTATTTATAACTTGTATAACTTGTTGTTACATGAGTATGCACATTTTTGAAGAAGAATATAACTTTTTTCGCTTAATTTTGGACCATTTTCCACATAATTTATTTTTATAACGTCTTAAAAATTTACGTCCTTCTTTCATAAAAATGAAAGTACATGTACATCATTTAAATTTAAATAAAGCTAATTTAATTTTTAAAACGATACCTTTAAAAAAAAAAAAAAAATTTCAAATAATGATTACATAACGTTAAGTGTGATTTTAAATAAAAACTTAATTTTATTTCAAACGTGTTTTTAATCGTTCCGATTAAGATAACAGTGAAGTTAAAGAATTCAATTTATTCAAACAATTCGGCGAACCAAAAAGAGTTTGAGCGTTATTTAAATAACCAACCGAAAAGGCGACGCCGCCAAATTAAAATAACAAGGTGCAACAGCGTTTACCTCTCCGAGCCTCATTAAAATGCATCAGCAGGCAGGGGCCTTGAAAAAAGTGCAGCCTTGCAGAAAAAAGCCGGAAATAAAAGCTACGGCCGAGGCGAGGAAAAAAATCAGAGGGCCCGACAAACCCCTCTGGAGTAGTATAAGCTTTTTCTGACGTCAACCGTCGGCGTTTATGTTTTGTAGTTAGTGCGCGGAAAATTAGATGCACTTTGCCATATGCCGCGCCAGATTTTGAAATTCGAACGCACCGAGCGTGTAAATCGGGTTGTCCGGGGGAGGTGGTTGAAAATTTAATAGCCGCACACGGTGCTAAGGTATATGTTCGGTTTTTTGGAATGGTGCACAGGGGTAGAAAGATTTATCGAGAATTTAAAAGTTATGCTACTACCAAGAAATACTATTAATCGAGTTTTTTCGTTAAGAATGAGATCTATAAATTTACACATCAAGCCCAAGAAAACCAGAAAAAAATTCAACAAAAAGACTTATACCCCCGAAAATCGGCTGCAGAGAGAGAATAGCGATCCCGCAGAAAGGGTTACAAAGGCGCATGACAAAAAGCCGCTCGCGTATCCGGTGCATCCCGGAAGCAGCCGGGAAAAATAAATCTGCATGTGTGCAGAGAGAGAGAGAGAGAGAGAGAGTCGCGCGCTCGCTCCATTAGCCGCACGTGGGTGTTCGCCTTTTCCAGCTAGTGCAACTATGAGCTCTGAATGAGCCAGGGGGGGAAAGAAAAACCGTCCATTGTCGGTGGTACAACAATGGACGGTGCGCGCGACCAAACTACCCGAAAAGAGGAGAAGGGATCGAGGGGTCATATTATATACGTCGCTCCCCTTTCGACGGCGCAACCCTTTCGTCGCCCCGCAGGAAATGCCGAGAGAGAGAGGCGCGGAAAGGCATTAGACGGGGGTGGAAAGCTAAGTACAAAGTGCGCGCGAGGATGGTACCGTTAAGGCAGATGAATCTCGGATACAGGAAGATAGGCCTTATGATGCTTTCTTATTTGTGCATTCGTTTTAAGAAAGAAGACGTATCGACGATTTCGGTTTTTTTTACATCTTTGCTGCAGCGTACAAGTATGTTTATTCTACGAGGGAAACTTAAAACGTCGATTTTAATGCATTTCCAAGGTGCTGTATTTACTCGCTTCCACACTCCCGAATCACCTAACTCAAATTTGCGCCACTAAAAAAAATCAATATCTTTCCTGACGATCCCCGCAGTTTACCATATCCTCGAAACCGGCACTTTACTCCCAATACATCACTCCGCTTCCCCCTTTCAAACACTCCGAATCGAGGGCTCTTCCCCGTTCGAGGAAAAGGGTTTCCCCCCTCAAAGGGGTCCTTGCACGCGAGTCCGGAAAATCCGAAATAATGGAAAGGGATCGGCCAGGACAAATACACGGACGGTCGCGTGCCAAAGTCTTACCTGCTCGCGCGCGCGAAAAACCTCTAGAAAATCGAGCGCGCATCCTCGAAAGAGAAAGAGAGAGAGTGAGTGAGTGTTGGAGCAGCTGCACCCACGCCGATACTCATCGGCCGACGTCTCATTCACGGCGGGGGCATCTGAAAGGGTTGATGGGGGAATGATTTTGCATTTTTCAGCCGGCGCGAACGGGAGGATATACGTCTCGTTCTGGAAAAAAGGGTTATGGCTCGTTTTTTCTTTGCCGATCGCTATTGATTTCTGGCTGGCGCGCAAGCATCGAGCCACAATGGCAATGTGTGTGTGTGTGTGTGTGTGTGTTTGTATGTATGCGCGTGCAGTGTGATTTTCAAAAATCTCGACGATACCTGAGATTTTCAGGTGGTGCCGACGTGCCGCGCGGCAGCTGAAAGCGAGGCGATCGAATCGAATCCCTTATACTCCTTTCTCGAGCGCAGCTCCTCTGGATTCTCGTGATTGTATATGCACGATGCTCAACTGGGCTCGGTGAAAACTGTTGTGCCCAGACGGAAAATATGGCCGAGATAATCTGTCTGTTTGTTTCCTTCAATCCTCCGAACGCTCGCGACTATTTATCATTGCGCTCCGTTACCAATATTTCGTTAGATATTTATTTAATTTATATTATCAATGAAAAAAAAAACAACTGGTCAGGTAAACGCGGATAAACCGCGTGCGCGCGCCGGATTTCGTGCGGGGAAAAGGTCGAGGGAGGTATACATTGCGTCGCGCCATCGCGGCGCGCTCCTCGTGCCGATACGCCGAGTGTGCACAGCCGTTCGTCGCGACGAGGGTGGCCGCATCTGGCGTTCCCGACGCGTGCACGCGCGCACCGACACAAGGTGGAGTTGCACTGTGCGCCACGTGTGCGTGCGTGCGCAGGTCGAGGTGTGGACACGTGCACATTATTGCGCATTCCTGTGTACACGGCGACGGGCCGAGATACAGTTTTGGAAACTAGTTTTTTTTTTTTTTTAAATTAGCGAAATTATTATATTTATTGTTGTGAATATATGAGTTTGATTTCTAAGACGAGCAAGAGTTAAGTCAGAAACGAAACGAATAATCTGTTGAAAGGCTGCGAGCGTTGTAAAAGCAGTAATAAAGAGAGTAGATTGCTACTTCTTCCATTATACTCATAAATATGTAAGAGTCCAAATCTAACCCTCTCGAATTACACAATAATCTAAGCGGCGGGCTGCAAACTCCTATCTCACTTTCCTCCCTCGTCCTCAAAGCGCCGAACAATTTCATTAATAAAAAAATCTATCAAGCCCTCCGATAGCATCTCCTGGTCCTCGTTCCTCCTCGTTCGTATTCCTGGCGGGGAGCAGGAGGAGAGAGAAGCGGGGTGCAAATAAAAAGCACGCCGGATAATTACACGTTTGCGCGACGTCGGGGCCCCAATCTAATCCGGCGCAATTTCTACTTGCGCGCGCGATCGCTCTTGCGCACTTCCGAAAATTATAACCGGGCCACGGGCATCGCCGGTCAAATAATAATTACCTCCCCTCTCGCGGGCCTCCTAATTCCCCGTACGCGGCGCGTGCGCGCGCGCGACCCCTCAAGGGCTAATAACACGTTTCCTCGATATTCCATACTATTCGCCGAGTACGAGGAGGGAGAGAGCTGCGTTGCTTTTTTGGCAAGGGTTGGGGAGAGGCCAAACACAGGCCTGTCGCCCGATTAAATGCTATCCAGTAGCGCATTGATAGATTGCTTCCTCGGTCCTGCTTCGCGCTATGACTATTATCAGCGTCGATGATCCTATAACAGTATAAATCTTGGGACCGGGGAGATTTCTGTTTTAGAGCGACGATCGCCTGATTCTTTAGAGTGACTGAGCTCTGGAGCTGTCGTCGCTCTTAGGGAAGGTATTGATTTGTAGTCCGAGCAAAGGGACATGTTTTATCATAGGCGAGTAAAGGGATTTATAAAATTTAGTTGATAACTTTTATAGTTTTAGTCTCTCTAAGTCAGAATCCATTATTCATTATTCTCAGAAAAACTTACACTTAAACACGAGAACGAAATAATAAAAAGAAAATGCAAAAAAGCAACAAATCCCACAAGTAGAAAAACTTCCCGAACCCAACGAAACGTATAGAAAGAAAGGGAGAAAGTCCGCCGGGCAAACGCGGAGAGAGAGAGAGAGAAAGAGAGAGAGAGAGAGAGAGAGAGAAAAGTGGCGGGGGCGCGGGGGTGTGCTTTATATCCATCCAGGTGCTCGGGGCCTCGCACGCACGGCTGCGCCGCGTTTACCGTGTCGTTATTTGTATTTGCGACGGAGCGCGCACGAGTGCGTAAATAAACGGCGGGGCGCCCGCCGATTCGGCAAACATCGGCTCGGTTACCTACTCGCGAGCGTACTTCCGGATAGTCAAAGCGATTTGCGGAGCGGAGCGGAAATTGGGACGCTCGCGGCTCGGGTTTTCAATGGTTTGTTAGAAAATAATTAATTAGATTAAAAATATCTAAAAATATTATTTAGGTATTTTGAACATCTTTTTTTTAAATTTCATTTTAATCGTAAAAGCAGAAAAAGAAAATATAAACTTTGTTGAAAATTACGCTTCACTTCACTTTAACAAATTTCTTTCTAATTTAAATGCACTCCACAGCAACACATCCAACGAAAAAAAAAAAAAACTAAAATTACAAAACCACAGAAATCAGTGACGTAACCGCGCAAAAAAGCAATCGAAGCGTGACTTGAATCAGGTGAGATGGCTCCGCCGGCCGTCAATCATCTTTAAAACGTGGCACAAAAAAAAACGAGCTCCTCCGCATGAAAACAAAAACGTATATAATAATTCCGCTTCAACCCCGCGAGGAAAGTCTCATTTCTACGGATTTAAACGGGGCCGCGCGGCGTTAATTATAGAAAATTCGAGCGCCTGGCCTGACATTAAAGCGAAATTTCAATATCACCGCATCGACAGCCCGGCTGCCGCGCAAAACGACAAATCGCTGTGAGGGGCGGATCATCGATTTTGCTGTCGATTTTTTTATATGAATGTACATATAAAAAAAATAACTTTCCCAAAGTTTCAGACCCCAAGGT